>BKCP01008871.1:60500-82088 GCA_008636005.1 Striga asiatica | reverse complement strand
GCCGCTGCTTAACCTGCATCAGTTACGAGCAGGTGGGAGTGAGTACAGTTAAATATCGTACTCACACTATGCAATGCACATTTCATAATATGTCAAATTGGCATGGTCGCAGCATGAACACAAACAATACACATATGTCACATCTCCATCATAACATAAATACTCCTGTGCACATCTTTCATAATAGTCGCGGAAAGGGGATTCATTACCCTAACGGCGAGAGTACGTGCCACGCAAGGACACGGCCTTTCATAATAGGTCTTTACGGAGACTTGCCTCATAAGGCAACCGTATTACATCGACGGGGACAACCGTAACGATGGCCATCATAATAGCTCACATCGATAGGCTACATATTCACGTTCATACATAGATCACGCCAAAACGGAAACACATATTTATATACACATTGCACAGGAAATTTTAGAATAACAACCCACCTGGATATTCTGAACTGAAAAAGAGAGTCGTCGCTTATGTGGAAACTCAAGGGCTCGACTCCTCAAAATCTACATAACAATAAGCGATGCTCGGATAAATAACCAACTCTTAACTCGGTAAACTAATTTACCAATTTGAAGGATTTCCTAGCTTAAGGTTCGCGACTTAGTTCTTTCTCTTTCTTAGATATTGGAACTCTTGACTCGGACTCTTCTCAAAATCTCGAAAATTAGGTTCGGATAATCTTATCAAAAACCCATTTTTTTCTCAAAAATAATTCTAAGACAAATGAACTCATATTTTTATTCACAATCAAGGCACATAAGAAAATACCCAATTTTTCAATCCTTTACGAACCATTTAAAGCATGTTGATCATTATTATTATTGCACACTAAGCCCAAGCAAAACTCACGGAAATCTCACAATTAAATTCTCAACATTGATAAGAAATCTAAGTTATGGCTAATCTTTGAAAAGAAAACCACAAGGAATTTAACACTTCACGCTTAACACACGTGGCCCAAATGAACNGATAATCTCCAATTTTAAATAGTTCAGCAACTCGAAAATTAAACTGATTTTATTTATTTAGTAAAAGTAAACTAAGCCATTTGAAATCACTTTGTCCAGAATTTCTCCACACCTTTTTGAAAACTGAAATATTTCCCCTTTCAGAGTTACAAAAATGCAAAATAACCAACACAACTCACGGCAATTTGAAATTATTCTAACTCAAATATTTTGAACAATCTCTGAACCCTTTTCAATGGTAAAATAAAGAGGACATCTAACACCAAAATTTTGAGAGGTAAAACACTCCTATCAGTAGCTGAAAATTCGAATAAAAGCAGCTAAAATTTCGAATTTTCAATGCCAAAAACATTAGAGAATTTAAATCGATTTTTCTAACAATTCAAAAAGCAACTTAACACTAATATCCGAGGCATCAGAAAGTAAAAATCAATGGCTTAAATGACACATAAAGGCTAGTACGAGAGTCCAATTCTAATACTCGCAAACATCTTGATTCTCAACCAAAGCTTATGAAATCAAAATTCTATCGAACCTTAAGCATAATCGAAATTCTTCAAATAATATCTAACATATTAAGGAGGAGAAACGAGCTTTTACCTCCTTTGGGAATCTACTACTAATCGGGCTCGAAAGAACAAAAATCGAATGGCCTTGGATTTCTCTGACAAACTCACACGTACGGCTGGAACTCCTCGATCGTGTTCGAAGGTTGACAGTGTTAGAGTAGGGTACCCGGCGTTCCAATCTAATTGGAAGTATTCTACTTGTAAATACAGTCTATTGGAATTATATTATGAATAAGGCATTTCTTTATCTTAAGAGAAAGCATTTATCTTATAATTGCACTTAAGATAAAATCCCTAGATCACTTATGGTTATAAGGTATGGTTGCGCATAGAGATGGTGATCATGGAACATACCTTGAAAGCCGTGATCTTAAATACAGTTCCAAGTCGATGGATGTTTCGAGATGGGATATCGAATAATCCATAAAAGACTTGCACATAGTTTGTATGCTTGTTGGACAAGAATGTTGCATTCCATCTACATTAGCGTAAGACGTAAGTACATTTATGTGGGTGCTTGTTAGAGAACAAGTTCACTGAACATGACCGTATGAAAATTCTTAATGAAGAATTTATTCAGTCGAATAAGAATTTTCATGTTACAATAGTACATGACTAATCCTAAGACTTGAGGCACAATGGTAACTTTGTGCATATTACATTCTACTTTGATTTATCCTTTTGGTAGCTAGCACTATCGTTTAAAGGGATAAGTTGGGTATTATGTTGATATGTATGGAAGTTTGTTAGTGGCCAATAAAGGATTCGACACTTATGAAGATAAGTGAATTTCCTATGTGTTTCATAGTTATTAATCCAAAGTCCTTGGCCAAGGCAGAGATGAATAGTGATTCATAACCGGGTTAATAAACATGAAATAGAATCATAGTTATTAAGTCAATTTGGGTTTCGACAAAATCATACCCAAGACTTAATCGGGAAATTAGATGTCGAAAGGATTTTACATGTATGGAGTTGTAATCGGAATAGGTTTACTCGCTATTCACTTAATACTAGATTCATGCTACTTGCTAGGTGTTACCATGATATGTGGGTTCATAAATTAAAGGGTTAATTCATGAATAAGAGTTAATAAGATTTAACTCAAATTACAAAGTGTTGTAAACCCACTACTAGTATTAAGGTGAACCTAAAAGGTCACACTAATTATGAACAAAGGTAAAGATTGTATTTCTAATGGTTAGAATTAATTGATAAATATCTAATTTGATTAGATATCAATTAAAGGAATATATTAATCAATAAGATTGATTAATTACATTTTGGATATTACTTTAGTAATTAAGGTAATTACTAAATTAATAAAGTTGAATTTTAAAATAGGATTTTAAATTTCAAAAATCCAAAATAATAATAATATGATTATTATAATATTGGGAAAATGATATAATAATAAAGTCTTGAGAAAGATTCTCAAGATTTATTATCCAATTATTATTTATATCTTTAAATATGATTTAAGGATTAAAATAATAAATATGATTATAATAAAATGGTTGTTGATGGTTGTTTGAACTACTTAACATATCTTATTATTTTCAAAGTCAAAAGTTAGTAAATACTATTTAAATAAAATTTGATTTTATTTAATATTACTAAATGTTGATTATTTTATGCTAAAATGTTTAGTATAAATATATGCAAAATGGTTTTGCATTTAAGTGAAGTTTTTGATCCTAAATTTCTAAGTGTTAGAAAGAGAAGAAAGTGTTCTTCATAAAACTTCAAGAAAGAGTTCTTAAAATTCCCAAATAAAATTCATAAATATTCCTATACAAGAAAACCGAGTCTTTTCTACTAGCGAAGGAAAGTCGTCGGAACCGGGCTTCATAGGGTGGATACGTTTAGAGGGAAGACACTTGGATTCCTCTAGCGAGTAACCTCAAGTCGTTGAAGTTACAACCGGGAACCGATTCCCTCATCCATCATCAATAGTGAAGGAGTTCAAGACATTCGGTAAATATTTTTACTAGTATTTACTTTATAGTAACAAATCAAAATTTGTATATGATGCATGTTTTAAAGATGACGATCAGTTAATTCGCAATTAGTATGTACGGGTGTTGTATTTATACGATAAATACTTACTTTAAAAATTTTAAATTCCGCTGCGTACAGCCCGTACGGTACTATCGAACCCAACAGTGGTATCAGAGCCACGGTTATCGTCTTTAAAACAGATTTTGATTTGTTAAGACTTATGAGATAAGCAATATAATTAATTTTTTATATGATAAAAATATTAATTATAAAATTAAAAATCGTTTTTAAGCCACACGAGTCGTGTGACCTTGTCACACGAGTCGTGTGGCATGAAGAAAAATTTTGATTTTAGCTTCGTGATTTTCACACGAGTCGTGTGACCTTGTCACACGAGTCGTGTGAGCTCACACGAGTCGTGTGACGAGCCACACGAGTCGTGTGAGTCTGGGAAAAATTTTGATTTTCAATTCGTATTTTTCACACGAGTCGTGTGATAAGATCACACGGGTCGTGTGACCCTCACACGAGTCGTGTGACTCATAAATTGATATTTTATGTTCATTTCATTAGATGAATGTTTTAGGGATGATCATGAGCCTCATATTCATTATGTTTGAATGGATGTTTTCATTTTCAATATGATTGAATGAATGAATGGATGTTTAATTATGTTTTCAATATGATTGAAGAAATGTAATTTATCGAGACCTGCGAGTCTCTTGAGATGAAATTTGTAAAATTTTAAATTTTGTATCGTTAGAGATTAGATCAAGGTGGAGACCGTTCGATGACAAAGGCCCACGCATGTGTGGGTAATTTTACAAGTTGTAATCTCGAAGGCCTGTGCTTGTACGGGTAGATAGAATAAATGTAATAGAAGTAGTTCTACTATTTGTTTTATCACGTACATATGCATAGATCCATTTTGGCTCGAATGGATCGAATAGGAAAGGACATGATCATCCCACCATGCATTAGATGTATGTTAGGTTTATTTACGCTTTCGTTTCATTAGATGACTGAAACTGGTAAATAAACGTAAAGATGGTAATCGATGAGATCAAGGAACCCAAACGGATTAATTTGATTAATTCCATATCAAATCAATAATGGATAAAAATAAGTTGGAACTTATTAATCCAGGCCTTCCATCAAAAGTAGATGACATGAGATGCTACGATGTTTTATCATTGGCCACGAGTCGTGGGATGATTCTATGTCGAAAGCTGTGAACTCTATTAAATATATTGATATTCGTGAGACGGATTCCTCTTTGTGTTGGCCATGAGTCGTGGGACACTCTGGTGGGCCGTTATCATGAAAGTTTTGATGGGTTTGATTTGACACCGAGTAATATATATGGAGTCATAAAATTGAGGTATATAAGGAAAGGTGAGGCAAAACATCTTGAAGGTTGTATAGAGATACAATTGTCAAAAAGTTGACTACCGATAAAATTGTTTCATGGTGGCATCATAAAATTGGGACATGAAATATTTTTATTGGACTTCAAGCCCACTATGAAAATAATGATTTTCATAATTATAATGAGGTTCTAATTAAATTAGTGGGAGACATTTAATGTTAAAGACCTAATATTAAATGAATATAAATTCCATAGTCTAATTATTTTCTGCTTCGTTTGTTATTTTTGTAGATCAAACTACTAAAATGGCTAAGAATCCAATCGCGAGTATCCTTGATCATAATAAATTAACTGGTCCCAACTTCAATGATTGGTTGAGGAACCTAAAGATTGTTCTTCAGTCTGAGAAGCGAGAGTATGTTTTGGAAACAGCTCCTCCTCCTCCACCGGAGGATCAGACTGCTGAAGAGTATGGAGCCTACTTGCGTCATGTTGATGACAATCTCCAAGCTCGGTGCTACATGCTAGCATCAATGTCTAATGAGCTACAGAGACAGAACGAATTACTGAATAATGCTTCTGAAATCCTAACTCACCTGCAAGAGTTGTATGGTGATCGGACGCGACAAATTAGATATCAGATATCTAAAGAGCTTTTCAGGTGTCGTATGACCGAGGGCTCTTCAGTTCATGATCATGGACTGAAGATGATAGCTCTTGTGGAAAGACTCGAATCACTTGGAGTCATTATGGATAATGAACTCTATGTGGATTTATTGTTGCAATCTCTGCCAGCGTCATTCGATAACTTTGTCGTTAACTACAACATGCATAATATGGAAACTGATCTTCCAGGATTATTAAACATGTTGAAGACGGCTGAGTCCACCATTAAAAAGGACAAGCCGGTACTTCTTGTTGGATCCACTTCCGGATCAAAGGCTACTAAGTCTAAGAAAAGGAAGAGGAAGGGAAAGGTTCCCAATAAGCCCAACAAGAAGGCATATAATGATAAAGGGAAGAACAAACAGAAGGTTAATTCTCAGGCCGATCATGAATGTTTTCATTGTGGCAAAACTGGGCACTGGAAGAGGAACTGCAAGGAGTATCTTGCTAGTCTGAAAAGTTCAGGTATTTATTTTGTTGAAGTTAACTTGTCTGTTAACGATTCTTCTTGGGTATTGGATACCGGCTGTGGCTCACATATTTGCAATGATTTGCAGATGATGGCAAGAAGTAATATGCTAGATGGTGAAGAAACAATCCTAAGGATGGGCAATGGGGCAAGAGTTGCTGCTAAAGCTATTGGGACTGTTTATCTAGCATTGAATAATGATGTAAAGATTTGTCTATCAAACTGTTTGTATGTTCCGGATTTAATAAAAAACATTATTTCTATTCCAATATTGGATAAGGAAGGTTTTAAGTTTGTCATTGAAAATGGAAAATGTTCTATTTTCAAAGACACAACTTTTATTTATTCTGGAAATTTGACAAATGGGTTGTATACCATTACACCACAAAGTCCCATCCTAACCATTCAACAAAATAAAAGGAAATTAGATAATCATAGTTCATTCACAATTTGGCATGCTAGATTAGGTCATATATCCGAAAAACGGATTCACAAATTGGGACCTAAACTCGACCTTAGGGGAGAGGATAGGTTGCCTACATGTGAGTCATGTCTTAAAGGTAAAATGACTAAATCACCATTTGTTGGACAAGTGGAGCGAGCTAAAGGTTTGTTGGATTTGATCCATACAGATGTTTGTGGACCACTAAACGTTAGTGCAATGGGGAACTATCACTATTTCATAACCTTCACTGATGATTATTCACGGTATGGTTATGTTTACCTATTGAGGTACAAATCTGAAGTATTTGAAAAGTTCAAAGAATTCAGAAATGAAGTGGAGAAACAAATTGGTAGAAATATTAAAGTTCTTCGATCAGATCGAGGAGGTGAATATTTGACTAATGAGTTTCTTGATTATTTAAAAGATAATGGGATTGTCTCACAGTGGACGCCTCCTGGAACTCCACAACTCAATGGGGTTTCAGAAAGGAGGAATCGAACATTGTTGGACATGGTTCGATCGATGATGAGTACCACTGATCTACCTCTTTCATTCTGGGGCTATGCCTTAGAAACAGCAGCATATATTTTGAATAGAGTGCCAAGTAAAGCTGTACCCAGCACACCTTATGAGATATGGTGTGGTAAATCACCCTCATACAAATATTTACGAGTATGGGGTTGTACTGCTTATGTAAAGCAGTTAGTGGGAGGTAAGTTGGATATGAGATCCATCTTATGTAAATTTGTGGGGTATCCTAGAGAGTCTATTGGATACTATTTCTATGATCCCTCTGAACAAAAGGTGTTTGTTTCGAGGAATGCTGTATTCTTAGAGAAAGATTTTATCTCAAAGAATAGCGGAGTCATAGAACTTAATGAAGAACAACCACAAATTCCACTAAGTACCACGGAAAACATACCAGTAGAGACTGGACCATCTAAAACACAACCTCTTCGGAGATCCGAAAGGGTTTCTAGGGCGCCTGAAAGGCTATACCTATTGTCAAAAGACAATGAAGAGGGATTCCTTTTGGATAATGATCCAATAAGCTATGATGAGGCAATGTTGGACATTGACTCAGATAAATGGCAAGAAGCTATGCAATCCGAAATAGATTCCATGTATTCAAACAAAGTATGGACTTTGGTTGATCCACCACAGGGTATTGTACCCATAGGTTGTAAATGGGTTTACAAGCGAAAACGTGGTGTAGATGGAGAAGTAAATACTTTTAAAGCAAGACTGGTTGCTAAAGGTTATACTCAAAAACAAGGTGTTGATTATGAGGAAACTTTTTCACCAGTAGCAATGCTTAAATCTATTCGGATATTGCTAGCCATAGCTGCGTATTATGACTACGAGATATGGCAAATGGATGTGAAAACTGCTTTTCTTAATGGAAATATTAAGGAAGACATTTATATGAAACAACCGCAAGGTTTCATATCCAATGGGAGTGAACAAATGGTTTGTAAACTTCAAAGGTCTATTTATGGACATAAACAAGCTTCGAGGAGTTGGAATATTCGGTTTGATGAAACGATCAAAACGTTTGATTTTCATAAGAATCCGGATGAACCATGTGTTTATAAGAAGGTTAGTGGGAGTGCAGTTACATTTGTTGTTCTATATGTTGATGACATCCTACTCATTGGGAATGATGTAGGGATGTTGCAGTCAACTAGGACATGGTTGTCAAAACAGTTTTCCATGAAAGACTTGGGAGAAGCATCCTTTATCCTAGGGATAAAAATCTATAGGGATAGATTTAAAAGGATGATCGGACTATCCCAGTCGACGTACATAAATAAGGTGCTAGAACGGTTTAGCATGGAAGAATCCAAACGAGGTTATATTCCAATGAGTCATGGGATTTCTCTTTCTAAGACGATGTCTCCAAAGACACCTGAAGAAAGAGAACGGATGAGTCATATACCTTATGCATCAGCTATTGGTAGCATTATGTATGCAATGTTATGTACAAGACCTGATGTGGCTCATGCACTTAGTGTAACGAGCAGATATCAGTCTAATCCAGGTGAAGAACACTGGAAAGCCGTTAAGATGATTCTTAAGTACTTACGAAGGACTAAGGATATCTTTATGGTATACGGCAATGGAGAACTGAAACTAGAAGGCTTTACTGATTCTGGTTTTCAGTCCGATAAAGACGACTATAAATCCATGTCTGGATACTTATTTACTCTGAATGGAGCAGCAGTTAGTTGGAAAAGTTCCAAACAAGAAACAATTGCTGACTCTACGACAGAGGCTGAATATATTGCTGCATCTGATGTTGCAAAAGAAGCTGTTTGGATAAGGAACTTTATCCAAGGGTTGGGTGTAGTACCATCCGTTGTTGATCCAATAATGATTTATTGTGATAACAATGGGGCTATTGCGCAAGCAAAGGAGCCAAGATCTCATCAAAAATCCAAACACATTATGAGGCGATACCATTTGATTAGAGAAATCATTGGTAGAGGCGATGTCGTGATGGAGCGAGTCGAATCAGCAGAAAATATAGCAGACCCCTTAACTAAACCCTTATCACAGAAAGTGTTCGAAGGACATCTTGAGAAGATGGGTCTTAGATACATGAGTGATTGGAACTAGGGCAAGTGGGAGATTGTTAGAGTAGGGTACTCGGCGTTCCAATCTAATTGGAAGTATTCTACTTGTAAATACAGTCTATTGGAATTATATTATGAATAAGGCATTTCTTTATCTTAAGAGAAAGCATTTATCTTATAATTGCACTTAAGATAAAATCCCTAGATCACTTATGGTTATAAGGTATGGTTGCGCATAGAGATGGTGATCATGGAACATACCTTGAAAGCCGTGATCTTAAATACAGTTCCAAGTCGATGGATGTTTCGAGATGGGATATCGAATAATCCATAAAAGACTTGCACATAGTTTGTATGCTTGTTGGACAAGAATGTTGCATTCCATCAACATTAGCGTAAGACGTAAGTACATTTATGTGGGTGCTTGTTAGAGAACAAGTTCACTGAACATGACCGTATGAAAATTCTTAATGAAGAATTTATTCAGTCGAATAAGAATTTTCATGTTACAATAGTACATGACTAATCCTAAGACTTGAGGCACAATGGTAACTTTGTGCATATTACATTCTACTTTGATTTATCCTTTTGGTAGCTAGCACTATCGTTTAAAGGGATAAGTTGGGTATTATGTTAATATGTATGGAAGTTTGTTAGTGGCCAATAAAGGATTCGACACTTATGAAGATAAGTGAATTTCCTATGTGTTTCATAGTTATTAATCCAAAGTCCTTGGCCAAGGCAGAGATGAATAGTGATTCATAACCGGGTTAATAAACATGAAATAGAATCATAGTTATTAAGTCAATTTGGGTTTCGACAAAATCATACCCAAGACTTAATCGGGAAATTAGATGTCGAAAGGATTTTACATGTATGGAGTTGTAATCGGAATAGGTTTACTCGCTATTCACTTAATACTAGATTCATGCTACTTGCTAGGTGTTACCATGATATGTGGGTTCATAAATTAAAGGGTTAATTCATGAATAAGAGTTAATAAGATTTAACTCAAATTACAAAGTGTTGTAAACCCACTACTAGTATTAAGGTGAACCTAAAAGGTCACACTAATTATGAACAAAGGTAAAGATTGTATTTCTAATGGTTAGAATTAATTGATAAATATCTAATTTGATTAGATATCAATTAAAGGAATATATTAATCAATAAGATTGATTAATTACATTTTGGATATTACTTTAGTAATTAAGGTAATTACTAAATTAATAAAGTTGAATTTTAAAATAGGATTTTAAATTTCAAAAATCCAAAATAATAATAATATGATTATTATAATATTGGGAAAATGATATAATAATAAAGTCTTGAGAAAGATTCTCAAGATTTATTATCCAATTATTATTTATATCTTTAAATATGATTTAAGGATTAAAATAATAAATATGATTATAATAAAATGGTTGTTGATGGTTGTTTGAACTACTTAACATATCTTATTATTTTCAAAGTCAAAAGTTAGTAAATACTATTTAAATAAAATTTGATTTTATTTAATATTACTAAATGTTGATTATTTTATGCTAAAATGTTTAGTATAAATATATGCAAAATGGTTTTGCATTTAAGTGAAGTTTTTGATCCTAAATTTCTAAGTGTTAGAAAGAGAAGAAAGTGTTCTTCATAAAACTTCAAGAAAGAGTTCTTAAAATTCCCAAATAAAATTCATAAATATTCCTATACAAGAAAACCGAGTCTTTTCTACTAGCGAAGGAAAGTCGTCGGAACCGGGCTTCATAGGGTGGATACGTTTAGAGGGAAGACACTTGGATTCCTCTAGCGAGTAACCTCAAGTCGTTGAAGTTACAACCGGGAACCGATTCCCTCATCCATCATCAATAGTGAAGGAGTTCAAGACATTCGGTAAATAATTTTACAAGTATTTACTTTATAGTAACAAATCAAAATTTGTATATGATGCATGTTTTAAAGATGACGATCAATTAATTCGCAATTAGTATGTACGGGTGTTGTATTTATACGATAAATACTTACTTTAAAAATTTTAAATTCCGCTGCGTACAGCCCGTACGGTACTACCGAACCCAACAGACAGAGGAGGTGGTCTCGTCACGGGTATGCTGCTTAACCTCCGGCACAGTTCGACGGCTCGTGATTGAACCAGGAAGGGCCACTGATGCTCGCTAGACCGCCGACGAGGTTGACAGGAGGGAAGACGATGGAAACGAGCTCGACGGTGATGGGCTGCTCAAACGAACGGCTGACAATCGTCGGCTGCTACCAGCGAGAAGGGGGAATCACGACGGAGTTGACGGAGATGTTGAAGTGCCGCTGTGAGATGCCGGCGGGGAGAAAAGCTCGCGACGGGCCTGAACGGAACTCGGTCGTCGAGAGCTCAAAATCGTCGAACAAAGGTCGGGGCTCGCGATCAATCGCAGCCCGACGGAAATTGAGGCCCGAAGTCGCCAGAGGCTTGGCTCGTCGGACATTAGTCGAGTCCGCCGAAAACTCAACGTGGCCGATCACTCGTCATCGGGGATCGCTGCGTGAACGGGCTGAAGCAACTGCTCGCGTGGCGCGTCTGTCGGAGATGCTTTAGGACGTCGGCGGTTTGCTGCTGCTCTGGAGTGCTCACGGCGGCGTTAACGGGTGGTGGTCACCGGACAGATTCGGAGGATGAGGGCTATCGGTTTTAACAGAGAAGAGAGATCGGGAAAAAAATGAGGTTGAAGGGGATGACGGCGTTTTGAAAGAGAGAATGATAGGGTTGGGTCGTTTGTGCTTCAATTAATGGGTTGAGTTTATCTTCAAATGGGCCGAACTTGCATTTTATTTCATACGGGCCAAAATAACTAAACTCAAATAGGCCTAGAAAATGACTCCAAAAGGCTGAGATAATTAACTCCAACTGGGCTGGAAAAAAAATTAGCAATAATACACCGAGAATTTAGAATGAGATTGGGCCGAGTCCAAGGTTCGGGAAAATATAATCGAGCTGAACTATATCCCGATAAAATGGGCCGAAAGGAATACGACGCGATAATAAGAATTTCCGATCGATTCGATTGACGACGAATAATAAATAAAATTGCACGACTTATAATATTAATTAGACTACATCTAATTAAATATATCACACGCCTAAACGGAAAGATGTCGAGCAGCTAATAACATCGAGTAAATAATAATAATAATAATTGTACTAATAATAACAATACAAATAATTCCACAATTATTCGGAAATCCAAATAAACGAGCAGCTTAGATTCGACTTACGCAATTAAACCGAAATCACCGAACGACGAACGTTTTAAAATAAAACGATCGAGTACTTCCACATATCATTTGGGTCGACATCCCGACCATTAAAATAAATATAATCTCATAAATAATACTAGATAAATAGAATAATTGGATAAATTCTATATATCGAACTGGGCGCTACAATCGAGTACTTCCACATTTTAATATTTATTAAAAATGTATTTGTGTAACACATAAAATATATATATACTATATATATATGAAGAAGTGTGTGGCCTTTAAACGGTGACAAGTGTCCCATTATGCCATTGTTAAAAATTGACAAGTGTCCAATTTTTATTACATTTTTGCCATTATTTTGAGAGTGTACCGTTTTATTTACAGTTTTGCCACTTCATTTTGGCAAAAAATCTGCGAGATAATTACAAATTTAGTCCCAAAACTTTTGTTGTTTCCCACATTTGGTCCCAGGCAGTGCAAATTTGGTCCTTTTAGATTTTTCGTTGCGAATTTGGTACCAAACCGTCTGGACTTAACAGTCTTCTTAGTCAACCACGTTAGTCGTTATTTTTAATTTGTTATCTGTTAGAAAATCGAACCGTCACTCTCAAAACACAAAATCGAAAACTCTCTCTCTCTGTGGCGAAAATTAGGGCAGAGATTTCCATCTAAATTCATCACAAAAATCGACATGAACCCTAGATAAAACTGAAATTAGACGCTGGCAGTGCAACATGCTTCGCTCAGAGGATGCAGCGTGTTCTTCAAACCCGAAATACGGTAACATTCATTTTCGTGATTTTTCTTTCACTCTCACGGCTTTTTTTTTCAGTTTTGTTAACATTCGGCATTTGTTATGTTAGTTTTGTATGTTATTTAGGGTTTTTGTTTTGTATATATAGTAGATGATGGAATTTGACAATTTAGGCCTTTAGGGTTTATTTTATTTGATAATTTAGGGCTTTAGGGTTTATTTATCATATAAATTAGGGCTTTTGTGTTTATTCTTTACAATGTAATTGGTAATGTTGGGATTAATGTATGTGGCCTGCTAATGACTGATGAGTGATGAGTGGTGGTCCATTTGGATTAATGTATGTGGTCTGAGACTAATGTTTGTGATGACTGAGAGTGGTGGTCCATGAATTTGTTATGTTCCTTTTCAAGTAGACAATTTCAGTGGTGGTCCATGAACGTTATTGTTATGTTGTTTATTTTTACAAGTGATTGTGGTCATTTGTATCAAATTTTTTATTTGTTTCATGTTATTGAATTGCAGGTGGCAAAGACCCTTATTTCCTTACCTTGAAAATAGTTATATCAATTCATCAAGCAAGAATTCATCAAGTCCTAATTAAATTTACTCGCACAAGAACAAACGAATCAAGCCCGAAAAATACACGTTAAACGAGAACAATCATCCCCTATCCCTAGCAATAAGATTTAGCTAAGTAGCATGAATTCAACACAATAAAGCAATTCACCCCAAATAATCATTCTCATGAATTAAACGAGATGAAAAACACTTACAATCAATCCAATCCGAAAGTTGAATCCAAAATACAAGCTTAATCCCTAAAATGGAAAAGAAAGAAAAAAGAAAGAAAAATGGAGAAGAAAGATGGAGAAGAAAGAAGATGAAGAAGAGGAGGAAGAAGAAAATGGAGAATGGAGAGGAAGAAGATGGAGAATGGAGAGGAAGTTTTCAGGCTAGGGCACCCCCAATCGCACCCCTCTTTCTCCCCCCGTCAAAAATCGCAGAAATTGGGTTTTAAAGGTTGAAACGCGCCCTCCACGGCCGCGGAGAGCTCCGAGGCCGCGGGATTTTCATTGCAGAAATTTGGGACCTGGCAGCTTTTCTTCGCCGCGGGTCGCGGCCGCGGAGACCAAAATCTGCACTGCACCATCTTACGATTTTTGCTCGTTCGATTTCGTTTTAACTCAGAATTGAGTTCCGTTTTTTCCTACGTGTCGCTAACGAACCCCTCTATCTAATGGTGTCAGCTTCCCCACAAGATTCTCGAAAAACTGTTCTCCCAAGGTCTTCAAACTACACACCAAAAACGAACAGAGAACAGAAAAAGACCGGAAAACAAACGAAAAACATCGCAACACTCAAATGAACGCAAAACACATAATAAATGACAAAATGATCCTAAAACCATCTAAATGACTCAATATGAGGGACAAAATAACAACGAAAAACGCAACAAAAATGGGACAAACAACTCCCCCACACTTAAAGCTTTGTTCGTCCCGAACAAAAAGAAAACAAACTCGAACAAGTGTACGAGATTCACATAAGAAAAGTTGTCAAGATGCCCAACTCAAATGAGTTGAATTCAAACAATCGAAAGACCACATTCTTCACACATCGCCTTGGCCTGAGATGACAAATTCTCAACATAGGAATATCAATATGCGCCTCACTCATTCTTTTGCTAACATATATTACGGCTACACTCAAATTGATTAATATCCAAGTGTCACCATAAGCTTGCCCATCGTCTAAAATACTTGTAATCAATCAAAATTCAAGATAGCAAATCAAGAGGACTTAACGGGTTGAAATGCGGATTTTGGTCACGGAAAGGAATAGGCCGAGACACTCAAATGGATATCAATAAGTTCGAGACGTATCACGCAAACCGTATACACAACTCCACATTCCACGCCACAATGCTCTTATCACGTTACACTTCACTACTTGAGATTTTCCTTCTTTTATTTTTTTTTTTTTTTTACTAAATTTTTTTTTTTTTTTTTTTTTTTTACTAAAGAGTTGCTTTTTCCGATCAACAACGAGTCGTAGGACAACATTCTATAGGTTTAAACGTTGGAGGTCATCCAAGTACCCTATAGTAGTTTCCCAATGCTCATTACTAGTCAACGTTAATCGACTTAGGAAGCGGAACAGAATCCTCCGACTCGCCTTGCGAGCTCTCTTCTTCATATATATGTAATCTTTTTTTTTAAGCAACCAAATGCACCCAATGTCCGTCTCATTCAACGAAATGCCACCAATTCACCACATATCACACCAATCAATCAACGGGTTGACAAGAAAGGGCTTTAAGCTCAACATGGCTACTAGTGGAGAGTTTTCGGTAAAGGTCAATGAACAAGGCAAAACGAGCTATAACAACAAAGTGCCTCCGTCATCTTTGCAACACAAAATTCAATCGACCTCTTTCAAATAGACTCAAGGCAAGTTCTAGTTATACGAGAATACAACCAATACTCACCAGCAAAGAAAACAAGGCTCAAACCTCACAAGGTAGCAATTTGTCATTCAAGGCTTAAGCAAATATAGAAAACATGGTCCACACGACCGTCGTCACAACTTCTCAATCTTGCTAAACATCAATCAAACAATTCAAACGTTTCACCAATACCACATGCTTGAAAACAAAAACAACCTAGATACTAGACCGGTCCACCATATAAGCATGCAAAATCCAAGTAAACTCCCCCACACTTAAAATGAAGCAATGTCCTCATTGCTTCCACACATAACCGGGAAGTTCAAATATCAAAACTTAGCAATTTCACATCATGAACCAATTTAGCGCGTCCAACAAAACGACACAAAATCTAAAACAAAATACACTCAACAAAAATAAAAGAGAAAGGTGTGCAAACCGAAGTAGCATCGAGGGAAATAAGCATTTACGTGCAAGTCGCTCGTCTATGCTCAGCCCAGAACCACGAAACTCTTCATTCAACTCAATTCTCATGCCCGATCTCGCAACTAGTACCTGCCAAGAAAAACACAGAACTCCAAAACTCCCATTATTCAAAGAATAAAACTAAAAAGCATAAAAGAAAATCTCTAGGAAAGCAATAAATCACTTGGGTTGCGTCCCAAGAAGCGCTTGTTTAACGTCATTAGCTTGACGAAACCTGTGAGGAACTCAGCCAGGATCCAGAAAGAAATGGCGATCGTGCCACACCTTCGTATTTTCCAGAAGTGGCAGCATGGGAAGGGTGGCAAGAAGGCGGGCATAGTGGATCCGGGTGGCTATGTTCTTGGTGAACCAGGTTCGGGCACGAGCAATCCCGAGTAACCGACCTAGAGCTTTTCCCACCCGAGCTCTGTCATCAACCTCCGGGATGATAAGCACATCAGTGGAGCAAGTCAAATTGAATCCCACCCACTTTGTAACACAGTGCAACAGCCTCGAAGATAGATGCTCCAACTCAGAAGTGGGAGGAGTAACTTGAGAATGAAGCCCATGGATCTCCTCCTCTGAAATAACATCAACGTCTCGTTGGAGCTCATCATCTTCTTCGGCCTCACACATTCGCTTCATCATACGGGCTTGAGTATCAAGCATGAGGTGTGGGTTGTCGACTTGTGCCTCAATCGAATCGAGACGTACAGTGAGGCTCTCTATTTGAGTGCTCAGCCGAGCACATCCGAGCTCAATCTCCTTTTCTTGGTTTGCTCGGGCCATCATCCAATCGAGGATGAGGTCGAGCTTGGAATTGTACTCTGAGGAGTCGTCCTGGAGCTCATTTAGATGCTCGGGCATGGGATGTGGGTCCACAACCTCGAGCTTGTGGGCCTGGGACTCGATCGAGTCGATGCGCTTTGCTAGACTTTCCACGTGCTCGCTCAATCGGGCACATCTGAGCTCGATCTCCTCCTCTTGTTTCGCTCGGGCCATCAATCCATCTAAGATGAGATCGAGTTTGGCATTGTATGCGGCCTCTTCTTCTCGAGCTGATTGAGATGTTATAAAATCGAGAATCTGGTCGAGCTTTTCATTATGCTTGTGGGACTCGTAAGTTTGCTCGACCGTGTAGGGATCCCAGCACTGCTCGGAAGAGTACGGAGATGATTGGTAGTAGCACCCGATGTGATAGCTCGGCTTGTGACCCCAAGACTGGGTGTGCGGTGAGGGAAACACATGGTTGAAGTTCATATTTCCTGCACACCAAAACAAAACAACCACACGTAGCCACGAAGAGGAAAGAAAAAGAAGACAAAAAGAAAAACAAAGATGCACAAAAGAAAGAACAAAAATCCCAAAAACAAAAGACAAAGAGAAATACGGAAAATAAAATCAATACCAAAACCAAATATCCTACTTGCCGTCCCCGGCAACGGCGCCAAATTTGTTGTGTACAAAGTGTTATATTACCGAGTACCGAATCGAAGGATCCGTTTCCCAGGTCGATCTCTCGAGGAAGGCGGTTCGGAATTTAGAATTGGTATTGATAACACAAAAAAGAAAAATAAATCCTAAACACTCTAATCAGATTGGAGAGGAATTAACTATCAACTAAGAAATAGCATAAAAGCATAAACCTAAAATACCAACTAAATAATAATAAGGAAACTAGGGAATCGGGGATAATTTATTCAAGTTCGCAACGTAAAGCCAGGCAATTGATCGTTCGGTTCGGAATTGACACTCTCGCCTACACGTCTAGCGGTTCACTCCCAATAACTCTTCGTAACATGGAGTTGAACATAGACGAGCAAGTTTGAGCATACAATACCGGCTAAGTATCCAATCCCAATAACTTTTCGTAACAAGGGACAAGACACCGACAAGCATGTATTTCAATCCAAAACCCATAGATTATTCAGTTACGAAATCATCTATCTCATGCGAGCCTAGGTCTACGACTTCTCCCCTTTCGGTTCTAAAAGTCGCTAATTCAATTAGAAGGTGTTTAATCAACTAATCATGTAGGATCAATAAACCCTAACTCAACAAATCAATATTCAAGCGCAAAATCGAAGTGTCGCTCTTCGATTATATCAATATATTAACCTAAGTGTCACTCTTAGGTTATATCAATTCATCAAGCAAGAATTCATCAAGTCCTAATTAAATTTACTCGCACAAAAACAAACGAATCAAGCCCGAAAAATACACGTTAAACGAGAACAATCATCTCCTATCCCTAGCAATAAGATTTAGCTAAGTAGCATGAATTCAACACAATAAAGCAATTCACCCCAAATAATCATTCTCATGAATTAAACGAGATGAAAAACACTTACAATCAATCCAATCCGAAAGTTGAATCCAAAATACAAGCTTAATCCCTAAAATGGAAAAGAAAGAAAAAAGAAAGAAAAATGGAGACGAAAGATGGAGAAGAAAGAAGATGAAGAAGAGGAGGAAGAAGAAAATGGAGAATGGAGAGGAAAAAGATGGAGAATGGAGAGGAAGTTTTCAGGCTAGGGCACCCCCAATCGCACCCCTCTTTCTCCCCCCGTCAAAAATCGCAGAAGTTGGGTTTTAAAGGTTGAAACGCGCCCTCCACGGCCGCGGAGAGCTCCGAGGCCGCGGGATTTTCATTGCAGAAATTTGGGACCTGGCAGCTTTTCTTCGCCGCGGCCGCGGTGAAGAAAGGGTCGCGGCCGCGGAGACCAAAATCTGCACTGCACCATCTTACGATTTTTGCTCGTTCGATTTCGTTTTAACTCAGAATTGAGTTCCGTTTTTTCCTACGTGTCGCTAACGAACCCCTCTATCTAATGGTGTCAGCTTCCCCACAAGATTCTCGAAAACCTGTTCTCCCAAGGTCTTCAAACTACACACCAAAAACGAAAAGAGAATAGAAAAAGACCGGAAAACAAACGAAAAACATCGCAACACTCAAATGAACGCAAAACACATAATAAATGACAAAATGATCCTAAAACCATCTAAATGACTCAATATGAGGGACAAAACAACAACGAAAAACGCAACAAAAATGGGACAAACAACTCCCCCACACTTAAAGCTTTGTTCGTCCCGAACAAAAAGAAAACAAACTCGANAAGGAAAAATAACAAGGAAAAATGGAACAAAAATGGGACAAACAACTCCCCCACACTTAAATCTTTGTTCGTCCCGAACAAAAACAAATGAAAAGAAAACAAGACACGAACATGGATATCGATTTCATACAAGAGGAGCCTCAGAAATATTCAACTCAACCGGGTTGAATTCCAACGATTGTACGACCATATGCCTCAAATATCAACTTGGCCTCAAAATGACAAACTCTCAAATACAGAAATATTAGTGTATGCCTCACTCATTCTTTTACATGAATATATGATAGGTTCTCTCAGATTGGTCAATATTCAAGTTTCAACATATGCTTGCCAATCGTTTAAATTACTCAGAAACAATCAAAGCTCAAACTTGCGAATCAAGAGGACTTCACGGGTTGTAATGTGGGCTTAAGGTAAAGGTACGGATATATATGGACAAGAAGCTCAAATAAACAATCAAGGTTCTCGAGTAAATAGATTACTCGAGTTCTCCGCCACTCATCCAGAATAATCATGACAACGCTTACTACCCAACCAACATTCCACAAACAACACATAGATGCTCAGAACAAGTTGCAACATCATCACTTAACCTTATTTTTTCTTTTTCTCTTTTTTTTTTCTCTTTTTTTTTTTATTTTTATTTGGAGAGTAACTTTTTCCCAATAAGATTGAATCAAAAGGACAACATTCTGTAGGTGTGAATATTGGAGGTCATCCAAGTTTCCTACAGTAGTTTTCCAATGCTCATTACCTGTCAAAATGAATCGACTAGTAAGAGGAGCAGAATCCATTCGATTCGTCTTGTGAACTCTCAAAGTTTTTTTTTTTCTTCAAATGGTCAAGCAAACAAAATGCAACTCAATGTCCACATATTCAGAAATGCCACCAATCACCCAATCATCACACAAATCAGTCAACAGGTTGACAAGAAAAGGATTTAAGCTCAAACGGCTACTAGTGGAATAAATTTAGGACCAAAGAACAAGGCAGAAGTGAGCTAATCAAACAAAACGCCTCAATCATACGCAATTTCAAACTCAAATCGATTCCTTCCAATCAAACTCAAGGCAAGTTCTAATCATTCAAGAATATGACCAATATCTCACAAGAAAGAAGAGTAAGGAAAACCTCACAAGGTAAATAAATGTCACTCAAGGAAATCAAGCATATACCGAGGCAATGACCAACACAACCGTCATCACAACTTCCCAATTTCATCAAACATTCTGTAATGCCCCGTTTAATTATTGAATATTTGAGAATTATTTATTATTTATTTTATTATTATTAATTGCCTTTATTAATTGTTGTTATTATTATTGATTGCATGCTAAATATTAATAAATGTCTAAAATGATTTATTTGATATAAATTTTTAAATTGATTCGGCGATTTTCGATTTAATCGCTTAAACCGGATTTAATCCGTTTTGATTCATTTTCGAGCCATTTCAACCCGAACCTCGAATATTATTTTTGGCCCTTTCTGGATATGCAAAAACCAGCCCATGGAGTTATNTTGAGATTAATCTCCTTGGCCCAACTATGAGTATTATTTTTGGCCCAATTTGAACAAAATCCCTTGGCCCATAAATGTCTACGGCTTTCTCTTTTCTTTTCCCATGAGATTGGACGAAGTCTCTTCAGTTGAATACCAGTTGAGATTTTTGCGAGAGATATTTTCTCGGGATCGATCCCTCTTTTGCTTAAGTATCGGCCAGAGTTCCTTTTCCATTTCTTCAAATCAATCGAGAGAAGAATCATTTTAGGCTCTCCTCTCATCTCCTCCCGATTAAGCACCAAACCCACCTCCCTCAGAAAATCATTTCGGCCTACGAGCTTCCAACGGCGACCCTCAACCTCCGACGCCTCGATCCTCGATCCCCGAACCCTAAGCCCTCAAATCATTCACCCCGCGGGCTTCGTCCTTCTCGACTGAAGCCATCAATTTCCGACGAGAAGACCAGCGCACGACCGGCGATCGCGACTTTCACGGCAACCACGTCGTCCGACCACGAGTAGAGCGCCGCGACCTCGAGCCCAATTTCCGGCGAGAGCAGCAGAATCGGCCGTGAAGAAGCAGCGGATGATTCGAGTTTCTTGTAGCGAACAGTAGCAGATGGGATGTCGTTTAGCCGGTAGGACGCCGTCATAGTTTCAGCGGGTGAACCCCGACCACGTCAACCTTCTTCGAGCAGGGGCCGGGCAACAGCTCCCTTTCGGCTCTGTTCTTAGACCCGAGAACGGTAAATTTGGCTGAACTCTTCACCTAATATGGCCTAATTATCTTAGTTTGAGATTCAAAGTTTCAGTTCCATTGGTATGCTTAGGCTTGGGCTGTTGTTTTGTGCCATTAACTTATGTGCTGAGCTTATGATATTTATCATGCTGTGAAGGAGTATATATTAGAGTGATTAATTCCAGCTTTTAACCGCTTCTTTTATGGCTAATGAATAAAAGAAAAAGAATGGAGAAAAGGAAGGT
>BKCP01008871.1:32404-58595 GCA_008636005.1 Striga asiatica | reverse complement strand
AATTGTTTTTTTGAAAAAGACTAGCGCCTCAAGTGTTTTGAAATAAATTTTGAAAAATTTATTCTGAATTTCGACAAATAAAAGTGGGCGTTACAGCATGTCTCGTGTATATACAATTATTTAGATAACGGTCAGCAAACATGTAAATAGCCCAAAAAAAAAAAATAGTTAGGTAAATTAGCCAGTTGGAAATTTTAGCTAGCCCAACAAGCAATAAGTTCACTCCAAATCTTCAATAATCAAATGACATCCCAAGTCCAGATATCACACAATTATACGAATAACATCAAGATCTTCTGAAAATAGGCTTCTTCGAACTTGAAATATTGAGAATCTGAGAGTCCGCCTGAGAACAGAGGATTAAACGAAGAAATGAGAGGCTATTTTTTCCCCTCAATTAGCCCTTTAATTTCCACCTTGTTGTATTGCGACCGACCCGCTGGAGCAACTTCCGGTGGTCTTCTTCTCCTTCTCTCTTATGTTTGCCTAATTTCATTTTTTTTCAGAAATGCTTTTATTTTTTAATTCCTATTATAATTAACTAGGGCTTTGCTTTGAGTTTCTTGATGAAAATTGGAGAAGAATAAAAATATGATTCAATGAAGTGATCAAGCATATTTTGAAAGTGAAATTTGGAACTTTGAAAATATGAGAAAAACGATATTAATGGGAAGCTTGAGAACTGTGAAAAAGCAATCGACATTTATTTGAATTCACAGAGAAGATAAGATGAGTTGTATAGTTTACAAAGCTTTTTGATTCCAAGTGGAATAGAGTTTGGATAAGATTTTATTTATTTNGGATGTTTCATTGTCTCTAAAATGTTTACCAATAGAGTAAGAAATGAATTTAAATACTCTTACGTTTGAACTTGAAATAAAAAATGTGAAAAATAAATGTATTGTAAAGTCTACATTTAAAATATTTTACAAATATTATTTGTTGGTTGATGTTTTAGGTTGAATTTTCAAATGGATGCCAGTTAGTAAAGAAGAAAACTATGCTCTCATTTTTTAAGCCCAAGTCGGCTACGAAAGATTCTTCTTACTTTAATGCGGAAGCTTCAACCCAAAATGAGTTTGAACACCAGCATACGGCTAAGTACAAAATGGTGGATATTGATGTGAGCAACTACGTTTTTCTAGATCCGGCTACGCGTACTCCAATACGGCAATGTCCTATAAATAGACATGGCCAAAGGGTTGACCGGCCCGCCGACCCAGCACTGACCCGGCCCGGACCCGACCCGGTCAAACCCGTTGACCACGGGTCCGGCCGGGATTTTAGACAGCCCGTGTAAGGGTCATATATTTCACGACCCGGCCCGGGTCAATGACCCTCCTTTTCTATTTTTTTTTTATTTTTTCTATTGTTTTTTAAAAAAGTAACGGACTTGGCCCGGACCCGACCTGGCCCGGACACGAACCCGACACGAGTATAGATCCGTGCCGGTTAAGGGTCATTATTTTCGAGCCTGTTGGCCCGGCGGGCCGGGCCGGGTCGTGACCCGACCCGGGTTTTGGCCATGTCTACCTATAAATGAACGAGACGCAATTAGGCTAGCGTATATCTTGAGGGGACCATATCAACCTATTATGGAGTTTCCGAGAACGGAATTCGGAGATCAATCTCGGCGCTTTCAACAAAGTTGGTATAAACAATTTCCATGGATAGAGTATTCTCCTCTTCGAAATAAGATGTAAGAAGACTTCTTAGCGAATTTTATGATTGTCTACATCGAGAGAGAGTTTACTTCGAAGATCGACACAGATTCAATAATTGACGAGTTTTATAGTATGAAAAATCGGAAGACGCATCTTAAATAGGTAATATTTTTTTTATGTTTTTTAAATAGTTGTAATGACATGAAGCAATTTATATGCATTTCTTAATTAATACTTATTTCTATTTTTTCTTTATAAATTTTAGCACATAATTTAAATTATTCTTATAAGCGACAGCCCAGGGCATTTTGCTTTTTTTGGCTATGCCCCTGTTTACAATATTTTTTTCTTACGCAGTACTCTTTTGACCGAACAATGTACGTTCCCAAATTTTAATACATTTATAAATTAGCGACTTAAAAAAATTTGCATTTATTAAACCAACCATTTGCCTACTATTATTGTTAAATTTTAAATTTTTTGTCCTTGTCAGAAAAGAAGAAAGAAAAATGAGTTGAAATTGGTTTAACTATTGTTTTCAGCCCTCTGAAATAAGATTTAGGTGATGACTTTTTATCATTGTGTATGTCTCCATTTATGGTTTACTTGAACTTCTTGAAGACATTTAAATCTAAGGTTACATGCAGGTGTTCTAAACATCAGATGATAATGTTTTTTTTCCAGCATAGATGTGATATTTTAGTGTAAGACATGGCCTGAGGCTGAAGTATAGGTTAGAACTTCCATAATAATAAAACTATTTCGTTAATTTAGTTATAATTTTTACTATTATTTTATAAAACATAATATTTGCTTTTTTTTCTTCTTTCAATTAAGACTTTGCAACCATGACTAATGCGAAACAATATAATTTAGTGTAGATCTTAGGCATATGATTTTAATGCGTGTTTAATTAAAATGCTGAATATCAGTTTTGAATTGTATAATATACACCCACAACTCTAAACGACATAGAAAATAGATCTTAGGCATATGATTCTGTATAAATTCGTCTAGAAAATATAAAGAATCCAAATATTAAGCAAAAACTGGAAGAGAATTACTTGTCCGACCATCGATATTCCATATTACCAATTCGATATCCAATATTACCAATCGATACGTTGATATCCCATATTACCAAATTGAAATCGGATATTACCAATTGGTACATTACGAGACGGTATTTAGATAGTAGGTTAAAATCACATTTTTTTTCATCGGTAACTAATCACTAATGAGGTTCCCATTATAAACGTTAGTTATATAAACAATTTTAATTTTATGAGTAATGTTATTTAATCCACATGAATGAGAAGTTGAATTACATTTCAAGTGTAAAATCATTATTAAAAAATTAAAAAATAATATATTTACACTTAAATTGTGAGTTGTAACCTAAATAGGAGCCGCCCGATCAATTAGTTCCTTTATTCGCACGTCACATCATAGTACAAAACTATTACTACTCAATAGTCAATATAGTCAATGGGTTTTGAAAATTATTTCACATCATAGTACAAAAATATTACTACTTCAAAGTCTATATAGACAAATGGGTTTTGAAATTTATTTTTGAGTGATTATCTGAACATATTATTTTTTTAGTCAATGGAGTTATTCCCTAAACAAAAGGATCTTTCTGGTAAGGTTATGGCGAATATAATTTTGGTCCACATTATTGATTAGTGCAATTGGACATATATTATTTTAGAAAAAAATATAAATAAATTAAAAAAGATGGAAAAATAAAAATTATTTTAATTATAATATATATTTATTTTTAAAATTGTGAATGAATTTAATTATAATATATATTTATTTTTAAAATTGTGAATGAAATGAGTTGAGATATCATATAACAATTAGATGAGATATAAAACTAGTAAAATTGAAACTGTGAGTAGATATAACATGAAATGTAATGATTAATGTAATATAAAATAATAAAATAACTAAAAATGCAAAATGAGAATCCTAAAAATGAAAATGAATTCTAACAAAGTCCATTATGAAAACTGCCTAAATCTTTCTCCTCATTGTTACCATTTATCACCCAGACTCCCAGTTATATAGTTCTTCATGTTTCATTAACCAAAGACACAATTGACAAATTTTATTACAACAAAAAGGAGTACTATCATTGGTACAAGACAACCATAAAATATACACACGCGTTACTCTCGAAAATTCACCAAGAGAATATCGCAATTCATCAATGCATCTGATAATGAAAATTACAAAAATACAAATTATTGCTACCTTCAACTGCTCACCACAAAAGTTGGGAGTTCAATCGATAGTCTTTGATCTCGAGTTCGAAGGGCCCGGAAAAACCTGTCCAACCATATACGAAATCTTGCCCCAAGATGAATGCCTATTGATGAGTGGTTCGGATGAATGAGCAGCAGGAGGAATTAATAGGCTCGTTTGTCTTTCTGAATAGGATGCCCAAGTGACCATATAAAGCCCGACTATGATCAGTATTCCTCCAAGAATGCTGTTTGTTATACAAGAATCCATAGGCACGTAGAAATAATGATTTCAATTATGTGGAAATCACAAGATCTTATGGAAGATCGATTTAGATGAGAACATGCATATAGATTTATATATATTATACTTGATAGTTGTGTTGATTTCACACGAATTAGCACAATGCATTTTATTTTCAATCATAAAGTAAAAATGAATTCTCAAAAAACACGTTATGTCTAAAACATACTTTTTGGATCCTTAATAGATAAATCTCGCCTACAACGAGTAAATTGAAAATGTCACCAATAACATGGCTACAAGAACTGCTTTCAACAAAAATAAAATAAAAGATCCTTGCGGTCAGAGAAGCCAAAAATCTGATGTATTGTATAATTCCTCGTCTGAAAATATTATTGTTTTAAAGATATTATACAAATTAAAAATCTAAAGAAATGACATTCATTCTTATTTAAATAGGGTTATTTAATGTATTTCCTACTCTAACACTCATTGTACAAACCAAATTTGTTTTTCACAATAAATAACAGCAATTTGGACTTCTTGGACCAAAAAATGCCTTAAAATCTTAAAATGATAATAAATTTGGGTCAAAAGAAAAGAGGAAAAATGTCAACTATATCAGAATGGAAGGTGCAAATATTATGAAAAAATACAGAATGTACCTTCCCAAATAAATTGTGCTTCCCAGGAAAATTTTGGAGAGAAAAGCTGATGCAGCAGGTTGAAGTGGATTATACATAGCAACCAAGGCAGGACCAAGGATCGTGTTTGACCATGTCATAATCACATAGTTCAGAGCTGATGCTATTATTCCCTACAGCGACAAGGAAACATAAGGAAAACTAAAGAATGAATGAAAAGACAATAATCCAAGAGTAAGATCTACCATTCAAATTCACAAATCATATAAAGAACTTAGAGTAATAGAAATGGGTTGAAAAACATTGTGACTCCAACTGTATAAAAGTTTACTAAACAAAGAGATCTATAGGTCCATAACCTCATATGAGCTCAGTCTGCAGATTCCTTAAATGTCAAAAAATGTCGATAACCTTATTATCATTGCCTCCTTATTTTCATATCTTTGGATAAAGAAGACAAATCAGAAAAAGGTCATGAGGAATCTTCCTTTTATATATAACATATATAAAGATAGAAGAAACACAAGGTGTGGACCAATCAAAGCAGCAGTTACTAATAATGGCTCTCTAGCTTCCGCACACACACATATATAGAAACAGAAGAGATAGCTTACAGCATAGCAAACTGCTACAGCCTCTGAATTTGTGAGCTTCCATTCTGCTGACTCATCAGTCAAAAAGAATGCAGTCGCTATCATAAACAGTACACCGAAGAAATACGAATAGGCCGTCACTGATATATTTGCAGGATACTTGGTCAAAACTGGAGCCTGATAGACATTAAACAAAACAGAGCCACCAATAAGACTACATAAAATTCCATCTATGCTATCAAAATCAAATTAAATACGTCTATCATTTTGGTTGATGAAACAAGCTATTATGATGCGGAACACAAAGATTTGACGCACTTTTTAATCCTCAAACAAAAGCATACTACCGAATCCTATTCAAGCTTCTGAAAGCTGAAAGCAGAATAAGATGATGAGAATAGTAAAGGGTTCCCATATATATATGGACAATCTGTGTGAATACAAGAGAACACTGACTGACAAATCGATAAGAGTCAATAAATACTAAAACAAAGAAAGTTATTTGAAATTCAGTACGAACAAGAAATGAAAATTTGCTTATAAATTTGTAAAAAATTACTTGAAACGCCAGATATGCCGCCATGCACATGCAGTTCCCAATTAAGCATAAAACCCCAAGGTTCCAACTGTCAATCCCTAACCCCATTGAAGTAGAAATAAACCAAGCAGCAGGCTCTGGCTGGCCCTTTGCTCCTATCTCCCCATTTGAGGTAAAGTCTGCTTCTTCATGTCCAAACACAGCTGGACCACGGAACATAGCCATTAGAATGGCACCAGACACACAAACAAAAGTGCCTCCTAACTTTGTTTGGCCTTCAATTTTCCATAAGTTCACTGTTTCTGTACTGCATATAGGACAGAAAGAAGAGTATCAAATAACTATGACGGTATCAGCAGAAAATATGGAAATCAGTACCAATATCTAGCATCATGCATGCAAAATACCATAGAAATAGCTTGGAAAGAGAGACTGACTGACCCCATGATAACAGCTAGCACAAATGTAAAAACTGGGATAGCAGGCTGTATGGCTGCAGCATAAGCTGGATCTGTATACCCAAGGCCAAAAAGAAACAAAAGCTGGTTTCCAAAAATCCTAACTCAACAGCAAAAGACAGAAGAAAGAAAATAAAAACGAAAGGCATAAAGAATATACAAACAAAACCCAGATATACAGACACTTCACTTACCCAGTTAAACCAAGGAACATGAATGTCATTAAAAGGTGCTTATTTAATGGCAGTCTCAGGGTCCTGCAAACCAGGAAAATAAACACAGATGACTGCTGCATGTTTTATATTAACCCCAAAAAAAGTAAACGTTACGAAATTGTTCCCTATAACTTGATCATTTTCACACATTTCCTAAATGAATCAAGTGCTTGAGTTCACTTAAATATAAGCAGCTGCAGCGTACAATTGTTAAGTCGAACGAAAATAATGATTAGCTCCATCCTTATCTTCGTATGGATTCCCAAAAGAATCTAACAATGAAGTGTTGTTAAGGAAACAGGAAACAGATAGACACGGCAAAGCATCACCGACACGGGTTTTGTTGAAACAACACGATTTTATCTGCTATGTAAGTCGATCTACCCAAAAGTTCCCCAATTTCCTTATGTTAGTTCAGAGTCCATAGTGAAATTCCACCCATCTATGGAGCTCAGGTACTTCAGAAAGCCACGTAAGTATTTCCAACGGAAACAAAGTTTGGCAGTATATATATTCATATGTAAAAAGAGGGGACGAAAATGTTAAGGTAATCTTTGCTTTCTTTTTTTGGAAATTCCAAAAGATGAAAATGTTAAGGTAAAAGGAATTATTCATTCTAGGTCAACGTTAAGCTTTCACCGTTTCCACCCCCATTATCATTCGTTCTTGGTAACCAGAGAGAGATGGAGATCATCCTGACTACAAAGAAAACTCATGCATGCATTTTTCCTCCTTCCGTGCAAATTAAAACTTTCAGAATTCATGACAACTAACACATCTATTGAATGCTTGAAGTATGACCTTCTTTTGCCCGGCCATCTCGTTCCAGCAATCAAAAGTTAGCAAGCGTAACTTCATAATTGTTCTGGCAGACAGAGTCAATTCACTGAACAGGGCAAAAATTAAGCACAAACTTGCTCGTACAGTACAGAATTCTCACCAAATGAAAACATTTCCCACCTTAATTCACGGCGTACTCACAATCCACACACACACACACATACAAAATAGCTGGAAATGAAGGAGAGAGGTTCGAATTTACAGACTTCTCCCGGAAATAGGCGACGGGCGCGAGAATCGTGATGGCGATGAGGTCGCGGTAGAGGCAAAAGACGAGCCGGTTGGCGCCGACGTTGAGCGCTACCTTGGTGATGACGTGGTAGCCGCCGTAGAACAGCTGCACGGCCGCCATGGCCACGTGCGCCCTCCAAACGCTCCCCGCCGTCGAAGTCTCCGCCGCCGACATGATCGCAATCTCATCCGCAGCGACTTGCCGTCTGGTGGCGTGCAATGAGTTGTTGGCTCCATTATTATATAATTATTTTATTGCGATAAAATTAGCTGGAATTTGGTGGTCTGTGGAAGGTGGGACTTCTTCTCTAAGCGAAGGGAAATTGGATTACGGCAGCTCATATCTTATTTTATTTTAATTTAATAATAAAAGTATTTTATCTAGTTTTATAGTTTTTTTGGATATCATAATTTAAATTAAATTAATGTTTGGATAAAATAGTTGGTCAAAATAGCTTATGCTATCCACTGTATACTATGCATGGATTATAGCCAATTTCTGTACTTTTATCATTGTAATTTGTGGGCCAATAGGTCATGGTCTGATACTCAATCTGAAAGTAATTGATAAATTTTCAGGATACAGAAATAATATTAAATTTACGAGTACAAAATCTTTTCATCATAAATACGTTCTTTAATAACTAACATAATTTAATAGGTCAAGTTGTTAATTAGAGCCTAATTAACTGTTAAATGTGTTTGATACTCTAATTATATTTAATTAAGGTAGATATTATAGTCACTTTTAAAAACAAGAAACAAATTCACTCAATTAATATATTGCATGATTTTCGGGGAACATGCATATCGGTAAAACAAGAAATCAATTCCTCTCTCTTCATACCTCGGTCATTGTGTACAGAAAAAAACAACATCTCTCATAGACAAAAAACACCGAACTCATGTCAACCAAAATCGAAGCCGAATCTCCAGCCGGGGTCTGTGGCTCGACGGATCGACTAAAGGCATGGGTAACCGCCAACAACATGCAGAGGCAGAAGACTTGGCCATATGAAGCACAAGGAAGAATCGAAGCCAAATATCCGGGTGAATCTTCGGCCGACATCCACTGCCATATGAAAAAGAAGACTTGGCCAACAAATCGAACGGCCGCCACTTCACGTCCCTCCCCTTCATCCGAAAAACTCGCGCTAGGAGCAGCAACGCCGTTCGTCCTTTGAGCAGCCCTTCCATGAGCCGTCGACGGTTCTCCCAGCCGAGTCGAGTTCCTTACAGCAGCCCCCGTCCGCCATCACCACCGAGGACTCAGTCCATGAGTCGACAGCCGTTCGACGTGGCAATCTGACCGTTTGTCGCCGAGAAGTTCGTTCAAAGTAGCCAGGACCTGTCCGCACTTTAAATGTCCGTTCGAAAGAGTGTAGTAAACATATACACAATCTATACAGTGTTGTTTTTTGGAGTGCGCAAAGTTATTGGTTGAACTTTGTAAATGTCATGTAAAGTATACATTTGTTGTTTATCTTATGTACAACTACATTCGATTTGGATTTTGTAGTCATTCGGAATAGTGAATTATATTTTATCCCGATCTAATGTTATTTTTATGTTGCTTATCTTGTGTATAAATATACGATTAATATTACAGAAACTATCAGATCATGTTTATCTGATGTATATATATAGTATATCTAAACATATATTCACACTGCAAGAGCTCGATGAACTGAAAATCCCATTTCTATCAATAACATAAACATGAACCCATACCACAAATAAAACAATAAGTAAACACATCAATCTAATTTTGTCCTCAAGTTGTTCGATATATGATAGGCACATAAACAGTGTGAAGCCTCTGGATATACCAACATTATAAACGAAATATATTTAAATAATTAAGACAAAGATTACAACAATATGAGTTTGTTTACTTACTGTATATATTACGTTTATATATCCAAGAGGTCAGAAGTATACCTTTGCAACTGCATGTTTATCTCCCGTTTATCTTCCGTATACTTTACTGATTCCAGCATTGTATCTGCAGCATGTTCGGCGAATGCTCTATAAAATCCATCTATTTCAGTTATTTTTCACGAACTTGTACAATCGATGCCACTCGAAAGCTTTAAAGGTCTGCCCTGTATTTAATCGGCTTATGAATGACCCTATCGATGTGAGTTAGGCTCCTGTTGGCGTATTCATATTCGTATGATACTGTATTTTCACTAAACGCCAATAGTGTTGAGGTTTCTTCTAGGCAACGATGGCGGCTGAGTGGGAAATTGTTTTATATAATTTTTAAGCAGCATGAAACCCGAGGTCTGCGAGGTTTTTAATGGACTGGGCCTGCTTTATTTTTTGTCCAATATTAAGCCAATTCTATAAATATCAATGTTATCAAAACCGGACCGGACCGGCCGGTTCGACCGGTTCGACCGGGAACCAGACCTAGTACCGGCCCGGTTTTAGTATTTAAACTGTTGGGAGCATGAACCGTCCTCGAACCGTCCGAACCGGTTAAAAACCGGTGAACCGGTACCGGTTCGGACGGTTTAGCGGTTCTGAAATTGGNATGAATTATAAAAAAAAAAGTAAAAAACCAAACAAAATGAAAAGAGAGAATCGTACTCGGTCTTTACTAGCAAAAAATCCCAATTCAAAACCCTATCTCTATTTCTCCTTCTCTAATCTCTACATGTCTGCCTCCATCATCGTCATCGGCCCGCAACTCTGGTTAGGGCCCGTCCAAAATTCGCCGTGCGTCACATTTTCTAACAGAGTTGCCAAAATTCGCCGCCTCCATCTCCGTTCCTAAACACCTCTGCAACTCCGACGGTCCGACCTCTACAACTCCGACGCCTCCACTTCGCGACTCCGGCCACATTTTCTGCATTCGTGAACCATCTCTTCAACGACAAGTTGGTCGCACCTCCTGTCTTGGTAAGTTGTTCTTGTTCCTCTCAGCCTATTTATTTTGCACCTCTCTGTTCTTTGTTCGCTCGTCCAACTAGTGCACGGCCGTTCGGCCCTGTTCGTTGTTCACTCTCCCTCACAGGCTCTCCGTTGTTCACCTCTCTGTAGTTCACAGGCCCAGTTCGTTGTTCACGTCTCTATTGTTGTGCACCAAGCAGCTCTTGTGGTCCGACCGACTAGCTATCCGTCAAAGGCTCTCCGTCACAGGCTCATAGGTATGGAGGGTTCAAATAATGAAATGCTATCGACACAATCTAGCCGTGGAAAATCTGATCCTGCTTGGGAATTTGTCAGTTTAATTCGTGAGAATGGAAAGTCTACATACACTTGTTTGTTCTGTAAGAAACAATTCAAAGGTGGGGGAATTCATCGAATGAAACATCATTTAGCTGGGAAGAAGGGAGAAATAGCTCCGTGTAAGGAAGTGTCGCACGATGTTAAATCTCGGATGGCAGCACACTTGGATGAAGTAAAGCAAAAAAAAATTGATCCTAATTATGATGATTATGAGGAAGAAAGCACGACAAATGCACCTGAAGAAGTGCGAGAAGTACCCGAGCCTACTCCGGCTACCGGTAAAGGGAAGAGAAAAGCCGTGGCTGGTCCTGTCGATAGATATTTTGCGCCAAGGACAACTCCAGGATCTCAGCCAGGCCTTAAAAGTGTGTTTGCGACCAAAGAGGCTGTGAAAAATGCTATCATGGCTCTTGCTCGATGGTTCTACGCCAATTGCATTCCATTTAATGCGACCCAATCTTGTTATTTTCAGCCAGCTTTAGATGCAATTGCTGCCATTGGATCTGGATTTAAAGGTCCTTCATTTAATGATGTTAGGGCGAACTTGTTGGGAGATTGCAAAAAAGAATGCCAGCTTCTCGTTGAAAGTTATCGATGTTAGTGTTATATACTGAAAGCTTGGTTTTGCATGTTATTACACATTTACCCTTTATGAATGAGAATCATGTTAGATTAAACAAGTTCTACGTTCTGTTGTTCTGCACTTAGATAGGGTGGGTCGTCATCGGGCGAACCGAAGATCACTCTATCAGTCACTTGCGAACAAGAATAGTTGTTCACAACCTAGATGGACATGAACACCCCATCCGAACGGTTGTAGTGTCAACTGTACAGTTTGTCTTGACTGATTAGTTGCACTAGTACATTTATGTATTGAACAGGATCCCAGAGAGGAGAAGTTCATTTTATACTGATCGTCGTAAATGAACTAGGCCTCGGTTAATTACTGCGTTCTCTTAACCCGTAAGATATTAAACAGGCAGATATATATAATATATATTACTTTGATTCACATGGGTGAGGTTCAGTTCGCTGGATTAATATTCCTACTGTTTTGGGTAATATTATTATATATAGGATGTGCTGTTAGGATATTTACGGTCACCATGTGCGTTAGTTTGATGATGTCCCCGGAGTGAGTTCATGAAGGATTGTTATGCTAAACCCTGCAGGTGGATTAAATTCCGGCATAATAAGAATGTGATGAACGAGCGCTAGCTTCGGTGAAATAATAATAAATTAATTAATTCTTGATTGTCAGTAATCGAATTAATTAATGGACATTATATCTTAAACGTGGGGAGGTAAATCGAGTAATTATTATTGGAGTCTCAAATGTAATTTGGGCTAGGGAAAGGGAGTGCAATAATATAATGTTGGTGGCCCATTAATATTATTTAATTAATTAGAGGAGTGGGTTTGGCCCACAGTTAGTCTAATTAATTAAGGAGCCCTTTTCCTAATCTCCTTAGGGTCCCTACTGTAGCTCTATATATACATCATTAAGCTCATGAGAAGAGAATAGAATTCATTCTCACGTGAAACACGCCTCTCTCTCTAGATCTCATTCGAGCTTTATCTTCTTCTTGTTGCTCCACTGGTACAAGTTGAAGAAGGGTGTATTGAGTAATACAGTAGAAGATCTGTAGGTAAACCGAGACGAAATTGATTTTGACCTACAGAACTAACCGGAAGTCCGATTGAGACGTACAGTATACCCAGACGACCGTCTCGACGAGAGCTTTCCATCGCCGCCGACGTCGCCGGAATCCGACGCCGCACGCGCCCTCACGCGCCGCCGGAAGGTGTCTGGCAGCAAAATTTCGTTTTGATCTGTTTGCATCCGTTTGATCCAGTTTTGATCTGATCTTGTTCGTGCAACCCAAGACGCGTGTTGCGGTCAATCAATTGCGGTCAACCGTTCGTGGTCAACCAGATCTACATAAATTTTAAGCCGTAAGTTCTCTACGTCAAACCTTTAGATCCGCTGCGCATAGGTTTACGTTTGCTATTGAATTCGTGATTTGTACATAACGAGATCCTCACAGATCCCAACAAGTGGTATCAGAGCACTTGGTTAATTCGTTTTGTACAAAGTTCGAATTTTTACGGCTTTATTTGACAAGATGTGTTCAAACGCAGCCATATATTGGATTATATTTGCATAACTCGGTTTTGCAGGAAAATAGTTAATCCACTATTATGGCCGATTATGTGTTTGATGAATGTTGTTGAATGTGATGTATGGTTTTAAATTTGTTTTTAAAGCCTCGGGCATGTCGAGGAATTTATGGATGAATGTTTGTAATAATTATTCGCCCGGGGGTTGACCGGATAGATTTAATTATTTGTTTAGAAAACATGTACATCCATTCGTTGGATCTAGGATCGAATTATGTAATTTTGTAAATTATATTTTTCGTGTTGTGATCGTGTGTTGATAACCGGGAGATCACAAGAGATCAACGAGCCTCGAAGAATTAAAATAAAAAAAGGGAAACGGCGCGTTTTTCCGACCACTGGCGGCGGCGGCCGGCGGCCGGGCGGCAGCCAGGCGGCAGTCGGCGGTTGGCTGCAGGAGGTGGAGAGGTTTTGCCTTCTTGTCCAAGCAGTACAAGATCAACCAGGATTCTACTGCTTAAAGGAGTTCCAGTTGAACAGGGAAAAGAACTGTCACAGTTTCCTTGTTTAAGGAGACTCAATATTTAATGGCCATAATAGTGGATTTATTTATTTATTTAATTAAATTTATTATGCCATTAAATTATTATTTATGCATGTTAATTAATTATGTTCTTGCATGGGATTAATTTAGTATTGCTAGATTAATTATGCATGTTAATTAATTATGTAATGCATAGAATTAATTTAGAATTGTGTCAATAAATTATGCATGTAATTAATTATTGCACTGGCATGGATTAATTTAGAATTGCATAAATTATTGAACATGTTAATTAATTATTGCATTGACATAGATTAATTTAGAATTGCATGAATTAATATGCATGTTAATTAATTATTGCATTAACATAGATTAATTTGGAATTGTATAAATAGTTAAAAATCCTCATTAAATTATACTAAGTTTGAGAAGGGATTTTAAATTAAAGTTAATTGTAAAATTCCTAAGGCCTCCATTTCTAATTTGTCGGTAAATCAATTAATTGCGGTTATGGGCTCCCCCTCGGGTGACATTGCTAAAATTAATTGTAGGAAATTACCAGGACAAATTTCTAAAAGTAGACGGTTAGAGGAAATCTTATGAGAGCGTACGGGCTTCCCCTCGGATGACGTATAATCAAATTTGACGACCTTAGGACCGAGAAATGGGATTCACTTAGAATGCGATTAAATTTATTAACCCCCCTCGGGGTCCCTGAATTCTATTGCATGGCCAAATGGAGACCGACTATTAATTTCGTTCGTCATGAATTTGGTTTTGACTTATGGAAATTAATGGGCCTTAGAAAAGCCCTTCTCTTACAAAATGCGAGTTTGTAGGGCGACCCTCGTAGCATGCATTCTCACAAGGTGTAATAGATGTCGGTGGATTTAAGTTAATGTTGTTTTGAGGATATCAATATTAACAGTTAAATTCAAAAGTGTTTAATCTGTAAAATTTATTTGCATGATTCTCAGGATATTCATCATGTCGTTCAATCCGTTGTCTGTCATTCTAAAAGAAAATCAGCTTACTGGTCCTAATTACATTGATTGGAAGAGGAACTTAGACATAGTGTTGACTGCTGAGGGTTATAAGTTTGCTATCACTGATGCTTGCCCGGCGGTGCCGGCGGCTGATGCTCCTGAGCAGGAGAAAGAGGAGTATGCTCGGTGGAAGAAGGCTGATGAGATGGCGAAGTGTTACATTCTGGCTTCTATGTCGAATGTTCTTCAACATCAGCATCAGTCTAAGGACACTGCAGCAGATATACTTCTCAATCTCAGGGATCTGTTCGGACATCAGTCTAGGGCTGCTAGGCAAGAGGCTTTGAGTGCTCTGATGAGTACGCGCATGGCCGAGGGCACACCCGTAAGGGAGCATGCTCTCAGGGTTATGGCGCAGCTCAATGAGCTTGAGGTTATGGGAGGTTATATTGACGGGGAAACCCAGGTTGATATTATGCTCCAATCTCTGCCGAAGAGCTTTGATCAGTTCCGGTTGAACTACAACATGCACAAGATGCATATGGCTCTTCCAGAACTGCTTGCAGAGCTTCAGTCGGCGGAGGCCTTATTCACTCAAGCACCTCAGGTGCTAGTCGCCGAGCAGGCTGGACCTTCCAGGCCTCACAAGGGCAGGAAGAGAAAGAAGTCTGCAGGAAAGGTGAAGGCACAGGATGCTCCGGTTTACCCACGACCGACCCCTCAGGCTGTGGCAAAGAAACCGAAAGGAAGATGCCACAAGTGCAATAAGTCAGGACACTGGAAGGTCGATTGCCCTCTCCTCAAGAAAGGTAACTCTCTCGTTAATGTCGTAGAAACATGTTTAGCGGTTGTATCTACCAGAACCTGGTGTGTAGATACTGGAGCCACTGATCATGTCTGCAATTCTTTGCAGGGGTTCCAGGAAACCAAGCGACTTAGGGAGGGAGAGATCACCGTCTACATGGGCAATGCTACGAAAGTGGCGGCTGTTGCAGTGGGAGACGTTACTTTATCGTTCGATAGTAGTAGTTTGGTTTTGAGAAATTGCCTTTATGTTCCTAGTTTTAGAAAGAACCTTGTTTCAGTTTCTAAACTCGTTATGGATGGTTTTTCAGTTTCGTTTGATGACATGGTTATTATTCGTTTTGAAAATCGTTTCATATGTTGTGGTTCATTAGTTGGCAATTTATATGTTCTCAAACCGAACTCTCCCACAGTGCAACATAATGAATTGAATAATGTCATAACTACATCTAATAAGAGGAAGGAGTCTTCGCAGATGAATCAAGCATATCTGTGGCACCTTAGACTTGGACACATCAACCTTAGGAGGATTCAAAAGTTAGTGGCCAGTGGACATCTCGGTCCATTGGAAGAGCACTATCCAACTTGCGAATCATGCCTAGAAGGTAAGATGGCCAAGAGGCCGTTTACGGCAAAGGGGTATAGGAGCCAAGAAGTGCTAGGATTGATTCATTCTGATTTGTGTGGTCCTATGTCGATCCAGGCTAGAGGAGGTTTCGAGTACTATGTGTCTTTCATAGATGATTACTCGAGATTTGGGTACGTTTATCTGTTGCACCGCAAGTCCGAATGCTTTGAGAAATTCAAGGAGTATCGGGCAGTTGTGGAGAAGCTTCATGGTAAATGTATCAAGTCACTTCGTTCTGATCGAGGTGGCGAATACCTTTTTGGAGAGTTCAGGACATACTTATCGGAAGCTGGGATTGAATCCCAACTGACTGCACCCGGCACGCCCCAGCAGAACGGGGTTGCAGAGCGAAGAAATAGGACACTTATGGAGATGGTTAGATCTATGATGAGTTATTCGAGGTTACCAGATTCGTTTTGGGGAATGGCGCTGGAAACAGCATCGTACATTCTGAACTTGGTTCCATCGAAGTCAGTTGATACTACTCCTTACGAATTGTGGAAAGGGCGTAGGCCAGGCTTTTCACATATTCGGGTATGGGGTAGTCCTGCACACGTGTTAGTGCAGGAACCTGGCAAGTTGGAGAAACGTTCGGAAGCACGAGTTTTCGTAGGCTATCCCAAGGAAACGAAAGGTGGATTATTTTATAGTCCCGGGGATCAGAAGGTGATCGTTTCGACGAACGCTAGATTCTTGGAAGAAGACTATATTATGAATCATAAGCCCGCGAGTAGACTAGTCTTAGAGGAGTTAAGGGGTGAAAGCGATGGTTCCCCACCGAGTGCGCAAGTAGATACATCACATAATACTGCAACACGACACACTGAGAGTGTACCAGTGCAGACAGTGCCTCGTCGCAGTGGGAGGGTTTCTCATTTACCCGACCGATGGATAGGTCTTGGAGAGTCGTCAGACTCAGTTCCAGGAGGCCTAGAATCGGACCCAAGAACTTACGATGAGGCACTCCAAGATAAAGATGCAGATTCATGGAATGTTGCAATGAAAGCTGAAATGGGGTCAATGGACTCCAATCAGGTCTGGGATCTTGTAGAACTACCCGATGGGGTACGACCCATTGGATGTAAGTGGATCTATAAGAGAAAGAGAGGATTGGATGGGAAGGTGCAAACCTTTAAAGCTAGGCTTGTTGCGAAAGGTTATACCCAGATCGAGGGTATTGATTATGATGAGACCTTTTCGCCAGTAGCTATGCTTAAGTCCATTCGGATTCTCTTGGCTGTAGCCGCTCATATGGACTATGAGGTCTGGCAGATGGATGTCAAGACAGCTTTCCTTAATGGGAACCTGCAAGAAGACATCTATATGCAGCAACCAGAGGGATTCATTGCTGAAGGTCGTGAGCATCTAGTGTGTAAGCTTAATCGGTCTATTTATGGACTGAAGCAAGCTTCGAGATCTTGGAACATCCGTTTTGATGAGGTGATCCAGTCGTACGGGTTCACTCAATGTCCGGATGAGCATTGTGTTTACAAGAAAATCAGTGGGAGCGTGGTGGTGTTTCTTGTGCTTTACGTAGATGACATACTGCTTATTGGAAACAGTAAGAAGGAGTTATCAGACGTAAAGGTGTGGTTGTCTAAGCAGTTTGATATGAAGGACTTAGGTGAAGCAGGACACATTCTTGGTATTAGGCTCATTAGAGATCGTAAGAAGAGAATGTTGTGCTTATCCCAGTCTTCATACATAGATACTGTCTTGGCCAGATTTAGCATGCAGGATTCCAAGAAAGGTATGTTACCTTTTAGACATGGAATACCTTTATCTAAGGAGATGTCTCCTAAGACGTCTAAGGAGATAGAGGAGATGAAGACAGTTCCTTATGCTTCGGCAGTAGGAAGTCTCATGTATGCAATGCTATGCACAAGGCCGGATATTAGCTACGCCGTTGGCATGGTAGCTAGATATCAAAGTAATCCAGGACGGGAACATTGGTCTGCGGTGAAGCATATACTCAAGTACCTGAGAAGGACTAAGGAGTACATGTTAGTTTACCGTGCAGACAGCTTGTTACCTCTGGGTTACAGTGATTCTGATTTCCAGTCAGATAGGGATGAAAGTAAGTCAACCTCAGGTTATGTGTTTACCTTGGGAAGTGGAGCCATTTCATGGAGGAGTGCTAAGCAGAAATGCGTGGCAGACTCCACCATGGAAGCCGAGTACATAGCAGCCTCAGAGGCAGCGAAAGAGGCAGTTTGGCTCAGGAACTTCTTAGTGGACTTAGAGGTTATACCGAGTTTGCCACGTGGTATCACCGTGTACTGTGATAACAGTGGAGCAGTAGCGAACTCAAAAGAACCTCGAGCCCACAGGGCAAGCAAACACATAGAGCGCAAATACCATCTGATTCGGGATATCGTTGGTAGAGGAGACGTTGATGTTGCCAAGATTGCATCAGAGGATGCATGGCAATAGGATCGACATAGGTCTTTTAGAATAACGGATTGATAGGACTATACTGTAAAAGCGAAAGCTTTAAGTATAAGTGGGAGATTGTTAGTGTTATATACTGAAAGCTTGGCTTTGCATGTTATTACACATTTACCCTTTATGAATGAGAATCATGTTAGATTAAACAAGTTCTACGTTCTGTTGTTCTGCACTTAGATAGGGTGGGTCGTCATCGGGCGAACCGAAGATCACTCTATCAGTCACTTGCGAACAAGAATAGTTGTTCACAACCTAGATGGACATGAACACCCCATCCGAACGGTTGTAGTGTCAACTGTACAGTTTGTCTTGACTGATTAGTTGCACTAGTACATTTATGTATTGAACAGGATCCCAGAGAGGAGAAGTTCATTTTATACTGATCGTCGTAAATGAACTAGGCCTCGGTTAATTACTGCGTTCTCTTAACCCGTAAGATATTAAACAGGCAGATATATATAATATATATTACTTTGATTCACATGGGTGAGGTTCAGTTCGCTGGATTAATATTCCTACTGTTTTGGGTAATATTATTATATATAGGATGTGCTGTTAGGATATTTACGGTCACCATGTGCGTTAGTTTGATGATGTCCCCGGAGTGAGTTCATGAAGGATTGTTATGCTAAACCCTGCAGGTGGATTAAATTCCGGCATAATAAGAATGTGATGAACGAGCGCTAGCTTCGGTGAAATAATAATAAATTAATTAATTCTTGATTGTCAGTAATCGAATTAATTAATGGACATTATATCTTAAACGTGGGGAGGTAAATCGAGTAATTATTATTGGAGTCTCAAATGTAATTTGGGCTAGGGAAAGGGAGTGCAATAATATAATGTTGGTGGCCCATTAATATTATTTAATTAATTAGAGGAGTGGGTTTGGCCCACAGTTAGTCTAATTAATTAAGGAGCCCTTTTCCTAATCTCCTTAGGGTCCCTACTGTAGCTCTATATATACATCATTAAGCTCATGAGAAGAGAATAGAATTCATTCTCACGTGAAACACGCCTCTCTCTCTAGATCTCATTCGAGCTTTATCTTCTTCTTGTTGCTCCACTGGTACAAGTTGAAGAAGGGTGTATTGAGTAATACAGTAGAAGATCTGTAGGTAAACCGAGACGAAATTGATTTTGACCTACAGAACTAACCGGAAGTCCGATTGAGACGTACAGTATACCCAGACGACCGTCTCGACGAGAGCTTTCCATCGCCGCCGACGTCGCCGGAATCCGACGCCGCACGCGCCCTCACGCGCCGCCGGAAGGTGTCTGGCAGCAAAATTTCGTTTTGATCTGTTTGCATCCGTTTGATCCAGTTTTGATCTGATCTTGTTCGTGCAACCCAAGAAGCGTGTTGCGGTCAATCAATTGCGGTCAACCGTTCGTGGTCAACCAGATCTACATAAATTTTAAGCCGTAAGTTCTCTACGTCAAACCTTTAGATCCGCTGCGCATAGGTTTACGTTTGCTATTGAATTCGTGATTTGTACATAACGAGATCCTCACAGATCCCAACAATCGAAGCAATTGGAAGAGCTCTGGGTGCACTCTTATGGCAGATGGTTGGAGTGATCAGCGGCAAAGAACTTTGATTAACTTCCTGGTATATTGTCCCGCAGGTATGACATTCATTAGATCTGTTGATGCTTCAGACATGGTGAAAGATGCAAATAATCTGTTCAATTTGTTTGTTGATGTTATTGAATGGATTGGGCCTGCAAATATTGTGCATGTAGTGACTGATAATGCAGCAAATTATGTAGCAGCAGGAAGGTTGATTCACGATAAGTATGAAAACATTTTTTGGTCCCCATGTGCCGCACATTGTTTGAATCTGATATTGAAAGACATCTCTTCATTACCTCATATAAGCCAACTTGCCTCTCGTGCTTCAAAGATTACTATCTTTATCTATAATCATATGATATTTTTGTCTTGGCTTAGAAAAAGGCCTGGTTGGAAGGAGATAGTACGTCCAGGAGTTACTCGATTTGCTACGGTCTTTATTACTTTAAAAAGCATTTGTGATCATAAAGAGGACTTGCAAGCTTTGGTGGTTGATAAATACTTTACTGGTCATAGATTAGCTAAAAGTGTTAATGGCAAAAAAGTTTGTGAAACCATATTGGATGCTAAATTTTGGCGAGAATGTCAAATTGCGGTTAAGCTTGCAGGACCTCTTGTTAGACTGTTGCGAATTGTTGATGCGGATGAAAAACCGTCTTTAGGGTATGTGTATGAAGGAATGCAAAGGGCAAAGAATTGTATTAAAGAGATGTTCGGAAAAAGAAAAAGTGTGTACAAGCCTTACACTGAAATTATTAAGGCTCGATGGGATAAACACTTGCATCGTAGTATCCATGCTGCAGCTTATTTTCTCAATCCGGCTTTCTTTTATGATGAAAGTTTCAGTGAGAAACATAGAGTGTTGAATGGATTACTTGATATACTGGACATCAAGAGCCTATGTAATGATTCGATTAAAGCAATGAAAGAGATACAAATATATAGAGAGCGCAAGGATAGTTTCGCTAGGCCATCTTGTGTACAGGCTGCAAAATCACTTACACCAGGTAAAATATTATTTATAGTTGTATAAATTTTTTTATGTACATATTCTCTAATTCATTTATTTTTATTAAATTTTGTTCCTATTTTATTATTGCAGATGAATGGTGGAGGTTGTTTGGCGGGAGTGCTCCCATATTAAAAGATATTGCCATCCGCATCTTGAGTCAAACTTCCTCATCATCAGGATGTGAACGAAACTGGAGTTTGTTTGATATGATCCACACCAAAAAAAGGAATAGACTGGAGCATCAAAGGCTTTGTGATCATGTTTACATCACTTACAACTTGCGTTTGAAAGATAGGTAAGTTAATATTATTATTTATTAATTAATATGTGCAATGTTTCTTTTGTTGCATTTGTTACATTTTGAATTTCTCTAATTTAATTATAATTTATATACTATAGGAAGCATCAAAAGAAAAGATCTTATGATCCAATTGATTATGAAAGCATTGACAAGCTTGATTTTTGGGTGGTGGATGAAGATCCACAACCGGAATTTGATGAGAATGAAGTTGAAAACTTAATTTATGATGAACAAGCTATTCCAATTGTTGGTAAGTTGTTTGCTTACAAAAAATTATATCACTATTTGGTATATTTATTTTGAGCAATTCATGTTAATCTATGCTCCTTTTTTTTTTTCATTTACGTAGATCGCAATGAAGTTAACATGGACATAAATATGCCCGATCCATCTAATTTGAACTCCGGTGATGGTGGAGATGATGGAAATGGGGAAGATGAAGATGATCTTCTTGGTTATGGTTATGTCAATGATGGATTTGGAGGAGTTAGTGGAAATTATGATGATTCGTTCTAGTCGGTGAATTGTGTTGTTTTGTAATGGATTTGAACTTGAACTACTTGAAACTATTTCTTTTTTCGTTGGATTTGATGTATTTTGAATTTTTTATGTTTGATGACTTTGTAGTTTGTATTTGTAATTTGGACTGCCTTGTTTTAGATATTGAATTATTAATCTATTATCTTAGTGAACTTAAATTAGTAATGCTTATGGTAAACTATATTTAAAATATTAATTTATTAGTTCTTATTTAGAAAAATGTCATTATATGCTATAAAATTAATGATAAAAATATATATAATTATACATTAGACATATTGAATAAATAAATAAATTATATATAAGTTAAACCGGTTCGACCGGTTCAACCACTGGTCCGACCAGTGAACCATTGAACCAGTAGCTTCATCGATTCGATGACCGGTCCGGTTTTGATAACATTGATAAATATTAAAGGGAGAATTTAGAATCATTTATTTAATTAAAAAAATAATAATACGTGGACAAAAATAAAACAAAAAAAAGCTGACTGAAAAAAAATAAAACAGCCGAATTCTCAAAATCCGTGTTTCCTTGAAACACGGATTTTGAGAATCCGTTTTTATTTATTTATTATTTTTTTATTTATTATTTTTTTCTGTTAAAAAACGAATTTTGAAAATCCGTTTTTATTTTTTATTCATTTTTTATTATTTTTTATTTATTAAAAAAGAAAACTGAAAAACGGATTATCAAAATCCGTTTTTCAGTGTTTTTTTTTTTAAAAAAATCCGTTTTTCAATTTTTTTTACTTCATTTGGACTTCATTTGAACTAATTCGAGGTCGATTACATTATGATTGACCGAGATTATACTAATTTGACTTCATTGGACTAATTCGAGGTCGATTACACTATAATTGACCGACATTGTACTAATTCGACTTCAATTGGACTAATTCAAGTTCGATTACACTATAATTGACCGATATTGTACTAATTCGGCTTCAATTTGACTAATCCGAGGTCGATTACACGATAATTGACCGAGATTGTACTAATTTGACTTCAATTGGACTAATTCGAGGTCGATTACACTATAGTTGACCGAGATTGTACTAATTTGACTTCAATTGGACTAATTCGAGGTCGATTACACTATAGTTGACCGTCAAGTGGTTGATATTATCCCTCCAGGACCAGGCTGTAATTTCCTAAAAAAACCGCAGTTTCTACTCCTGCAATTTGACCTCCTATAGATTAAAGAAAGGAGGAGGCCAACCAAAAAAAGAAATGTTCGCGTCTCGATAAAGTGATTTGAACCGCTTATTCTAAAAAAGGACCTTTTTTAGAATAAGCGGTTCAAATCACTTGCCAGATCATGAATTAGTAACTGCATCCAATTTCCAAAAAAAATCCCAATTGTGTTTTTCATTTTTGGAATGGAATAGGATCAAACCACTTTGAGGTTCCCTCTGAAATGAAGCATGGCCCGGCTGGGTACTGTGACCAGGCCGGGTCGTCCGAATAAGAATAGCAAGGGCCTTTCGAACAAAATGTAACCCCTATTTCACATAATGGCTGCAGACCTGCCCGAAAACGACGTGTGTAGAAATGAACAGCGAATAAATTTCAAAATAAACCCTAGATGCTGTCGGAGTAAAGGATCGTCAAGAAAAGAAAGAGGGAATTGGAGATTGAATGACTTTGCCGAACTAAATTAGCTTTGGTGGAAGCCATATTTGGACTAATTCGAGGTCCATTACACTATAGTTGACCGAGATTGTACTGATTTGACTTCAAATGAAATAATTTGAGGTCCATCACACTATAATTGACCGAGATTGTACTAATTCAATTTCAATTGGAATAATTCGAGGTCGATTACACTATAAATGACCGAGATTGTACTAATTCGACTTCAATTGGACTAATTCGAGGTCGATTACACTATAATTGACCGAGATTGTACTAATTTGACTTCAATTGGACTAATCCGAGTTCAATTGAAGTCAAATTAGTAAAATCTCGGTCAATTATAGTGTAATCGACCTCGAATTAGTCCAATTAAAGTCAAATTAGTACAATCTACGTCAATTATAGTGTAATCGAACTCGAATTAGTCCAATCAACCTAGTATTTTGTTTTATTTGGTGTTTTGTGTTGCTTGATTTTTGTGTGTTTTGTGTTTATGTGGTGTTTGATGTGTTGTTTTGTGAATTGTGTTTTGTTATCTCCTTTTTGGAGGAGTGGGTATTCTCCTTTGGGGAGCTGTGTTATTCTCCTGTGGGGAGCTTTGTGTATTCTCCTGTGGGGAGCTTTTATTTTTCTTATTCGTTTGTAGTGTGAGTTGTGGTATTTAGGTTACCTTGAGTAGTCCTCCAATTCCGGCTAGTGAGCCGGTTGTAATTACGTGTTTAGCTAATGAATTCTATCGTTTCGAAAAAAAAAAAAAGTCAAATTAGTACAATCTACGTCAATTATAGTGTAATCGACCTCGAATTAGTCCAATTAAAGTCGAATACATACAATCTTGGTCAATTATAGTGAAATCGGACTCGAATTAGTCCAATTGAAGTCGAATTAGTACAATCTCGGTCAATTATAGTGTAATCGATCTCGAATTAGTCCAATTGAAGTCGTATTAGTACAATCTCAGTCAATTATAGTGTAATCGAACTCGAATTAGTTCAATTGAAGTTAAATTAGTATAATCTCGATAAATTGTAGTGTAATCGACCTCGAATTAGTCCAATTGACGTCAAATAAGTACAATCTACGTCAATTATAGTGTAATCGAACTCGAATTAGTCCAATTGAAGTCAAATTAGTACAATCTCAGTCAATTATAGTGTAATCGACCTCGAATTAGTCCAACTGAAGTCGAATTCATACAATCTTGGTCAATTATAGTGTAATCGGACTCGAATTAGTCCAATTAAAGTCGAATTAGCACAATCTCGGTCAATTATAGTGTAATCGATCTCGAATTAGTCCAATTGAAGTCGTATTAGTACAATCTCAGTCAATTATAGTGTAATCGAACTCAAATTAGTTCAATTGAAGTCAAATTAGTACAATCTCGATAAATTGTAGTGTAATCGACCTCGAATTATTCCAATTGAAGTCAAATTAGTACAATCTCGGTCAACTATAGTGTAATCGAACTCGAATTAGTCCAATTAAAGTTAAATTAGTACAATCTCGGTCAATTATGGTGTAATCGAACTCGAATATGACTTCAATTAGTCCAATTGAAGTCAAATTAGTACAATCTCGGTCAATTATAGTGTAATCGAACTCGAATATGGCTTCAATTAGTCCAATTGAAGTCAAATTAATACAATCTCGGTCAATTATAGTGTAATCGACCTCGAATTAGTCCAATTGAAGTCGAATTAGTCTAATTGAAGTCAAATTAGTACATTCTCGGTCAATTATAGTGCAATCGAACTCGAATTAGTTCAATTGAAGTCATATGAGTACAATCTCAGTCAATTATAGTGTAATCGACCTCGAATTAGTCCAATAGAAGTCAAATTAGTACAATCTCGGTCAATTATAGTGTAATCGACCTCGAATTAGTCCAATTGAAGTCGAATTAATCTAATTGAAGTCAAATTAGTACAATCTCGGTCAATTATAGTGTAATCGACCTCGAATTGGTCCAATTGAAGTTGAATTAATACAATCTTGGTCAATTATAGTGTAATCGAACTCGATTTAGTTCAATTGAAGTCAAATTAGTACAATCTCGGTCAATTATAGTGCAATCAACCTCGAATTAGTCCAATTGAAGTCAATTTAGTACAATCTCGGTCAATTATATACCACCTTCTGTCACACCCCGCCTTACTACTAGCTTTGAAAATCAGAGTAAAATTTTTGTTTTTATTTTCGAAAGAACGTGCGAGCTGGGTTTTCGAAAATACTGGCTTATTGCGGGATGTGGCAGATAAAAACATAAACTGAAACTTGGGCTTGCCCACAGACATAATAAAACATGCAACCAAACTGTCCGCTCGCGGATTATGGAATTATACATGCATAGTCTGTACTGTCTCGCACTGTCTAGAAAAACTCGCTGGCGGAAGCATTCGAAAATACGAATACATAACATGCGTACATAAACTGTATAAAATACACATGATTATAAATCTAGGACATAAAGATACTGGTAAAATATGTCCGACTCTCATGACCACGCTGCGCCACATCTGTGCTCATCCGGCACGCTCGACTCCGTCTCCTGAAAAACACAATGGGGGCGTGAGCAAACCACTATGCTCCGCAAAGACCAGTACTGAACAAAACATCATCTATAATAACGTATCATGAAACATAAATATATAAGAGCTGAAACTGTAAACTGATCTC
>BKCP01008871.1:0-16422 GCA_008636005.1 Striga asiatica | reverse complement strand
GGATTTTTTTTGAATTTTGCTCGAATTTTTCGAATTTTTCTAGTTTTTTTTTTTTTTTTGAATTTTGTTCGAATTTTATGATTTTTTTTTTGAATTTTGTGTTATAACATTCATATGATTGGCCACATTTATCAATTTATAAGATAATGTATTTTTTGGCCACATTTAAACAAAAAATTTAAAAATTGAATTTTTTATTATTATTTTTTAATAAGGGCAAAACAGTATTTTAAGGGTGCGGTAAATAGTAAAAATGGGCGCGGTGAATATTAACACTCTAAAAAAATTTATATTTCGCAGGCCAGAGTACAAGATTAGGTTATTCAAGTTGGTACACTAACTTGTTAAATGAACATTTTTTTTTTCTTTTCAGAATTTCATATTTCGGGCTTAAAATGTAGGTTATATTGGTAGATCAAACTTGGTACATTAAAATTTGTCAAAAACTTCAAGTTTGGTGTATGCAAATATAGCTACATTTTCTAAAAAGAGATCAATTATAGTGGACAAAATTAAAGTTTTATCAATTTTTTTTAATGATTTTGACAAATTACACTCAATTGATAAATATCAAATTATTGTACTATTTTTCATAAAAGGCCAATTTAATACACCAAAAAGAAAAGCCTACAGTATGAATTATGATTAACAAAAAGGTAAAGTTCTTACTTTTGTCTAGTTTTTTTTGCATTTTTTACTATGTTTAATAAACCTTTAGCTGATAATTCGAAGTTATAATTGATATCTTATAAAAATTTATTGAAAAAATAGGTGATATAATAAAAGTTAATTGATAAGTCAACTGAAATAAAATTTCTGAAACTATCTACAAAAAATTATGGGGAAAATTTTTTTTTCCCATCTGAACTATCAACTTTTTTTCGCTTTACCATATGAACTTTTATTTTTTGCAAACTGCCATCTAAACTACACGGGTTTGTCAATATACCCCCCATACCAGTTTGAAGTCCGGTTTCACCTGTTTGTAACCGGTTTTGAGCGCCACATAAATACTCGTTTACCGGTTGACGGTTGCCCTACCTTTTTTCCAATTTCATTTCTTCCAAAAAAATTAGGGTTAGAGCGAGCGAGCGATTTCCCTTCTCAAATTGAAATTATTTGCCTTGTAATCGAAATTCATTTCACTACCTTAATCGAAATTCATTTCACTACCAAATCGAGCACTCTGTGAGTAGGAATTAGATTTAGCACAACGATGAGTTGGAAGTTGCGGCCAAAATCGACCCAGTCAATAGGAGCTAATCACAATTGTAAGTGTTTGGTTACTTTTTACTCTCCAATCTGATACTGATATGGATAATCATGCTTAGTTTGTTGTTTGTTTTCTGAGGTGTTTTTTTTTTCATTTTCTAGGTAATAATGCTGAAGGTTTTACGATTGCAATCAATCATTCTGGTAAATTTGTAAGTGTTGGTCGAAATATGTATTGTGGTGGTTCTATTGACTTCATTGACAATTGTGAGGCAGATTTCATTTCAATGGTTGAGATAATGTCTATGGTTAAAGATATTGGCTTGGATAATGTGGGTAAAATTTTCTATAGCAAAAGAGGAATGGGTGATTGTTCTGATTTGTCACTACTTGAGAATGATTTAGATGTTATGAATTTGGTGCAATGGTTGGATTCTGATAGAGTTGTCAGTTTGTTTGTTGAACATGAGCCCCTTACTTGTAGTGGTAATCAGTCTGAGCTTCCTAATGTTGATGAACCATTACCATTTGTTGGGAATTTAGAAAGTTCTGAGGAGAGAATCAGCCATGAAAATGCATTTGTAGGTAGTAATGAGAATCAGTCTTGTGGTTTAAGTAGAACATATCTGTAGGATGTTATTGATGATAGGGAAACAGATGAAAGTGATAGTGATGTTGATGATCATTCAGGTGAAAAAGTTAGTTATTCAGAAATATCTGATTATATAGGTGAAAGTGATTATGATGTATCAGATGATGATGTGCTGTTTGATGGTAGTATAAATGTTGAAGTTGAGTTGGGTGGTTTGAACTTGAGAGAGAAGAAAGGGTCAGAAGTCCTTCTGTGGGTGAGGGGAAGAACAAAACTCAGATGCATGAAGGTTATCCTGTTTTTAACCCTAAGTTAGATGGAGAAGACCCTAAATTTGAGGTAGGCATGAACTATAGTGATACACCTACCTTTAGAGAAACTGTGAGACAACATTCTAGGAAACAAGGTAGGGATATTGCTTTCACTATTAATGAGAAAACTAAGGTTCAAACCAAGTGCAAACAAGAAAAATGTCCCTGGGTGATTTATGCCTCTAAGAAGCAAGATGAGGACACAATGGTTGTAAAACTTTTAATGGGAAACACAGGTGCAACAGGAAACAAAAAGTTTCTCATGCTGGTAGTGATTGGCTTGCAAGAACCTACAAGGATAAAATTTAGAGTGATCCAAATTGGCCAGTAGATTCTATGATGATGTTGACACAGAAAGAGCTGAAACTTGTTTTGAGCAAGAGTATGATGTATAGGGCCAAGAAGAGGGTTCATAAAATGGGAATTCTGGTGGATAGTGAGCAATATGCATTGTTGTGGAGGTATGCAAAAGAAATTAGGGACACTAACCCTAACACCACAGTGAAGATCAAGTCTAACTTGATTGATGGAAAACCTGTTTTTAGAAGATTTACATTTGTTGGGGATCATTGAAGATGGGGTTCTTAGATGGTTGCAGACCTCTTATATGCTTTTGATGGTTGTCATTTAAAAAGTGGTGCAGGGGGTGTGTTGCTGAGTGCTGTAGGATTAGATGCAAACAACAGCATGTTTCCATTTGCATATGCTGTTGTTAAGAAAGAAACAAAAAATAGTTGAGGCTGGTTTATGGAATTTTTAGCCCAAGATTTGAACATCAAAGAAGCCCACATGTGGACAGTTATGTCAAATAGGCAAAAGGGGTTAATTGATGCAGTGAACAGATTCTTCCTTGCATCTGAACATAGGTATTGTGTCATGCATCTGTACAGCAACTTCAAGCAGAACTACAGGGGATTGGCCCTAAAAAGTATCCTCTTCAAGGCAACAATGTCATCAAGGGTGGTTGATCTACAAAAGGCTATGGATGAGATGAAAAATAGAGATGAAAAAGCATTTAAATGGTTAGCTGATGTTCCTCCATGTCATTGGTCAAGGTCCTACTTTTCAACTCATAGCAAGAGTGATATTCTTTACAATAACTATAGTGAGAGTTTTAATTCAATGATTTTGATTGCCAGAAAGAAGCCAATTCTTGAACTCCTAGAACATATCAGATTAATATTGATGAAGAGACTGCATGAGAGAAGGGATCAAATGTTAAAATATGATGGTGATATCTGTCCAAAGATTGTTAAGAACTTGGAGGAGCTGAAAAAGAGAGCTTCAGATTTTTTTTGCTCATTGGAATGGTGAGGATCAGTTTGAGATAGAGAATGGGATAGGAACCAGGTTCAAGGTTCATTTGACAGAGAAGACTTGTACCTGTAGAAGGTGGGATTTAACTGGTATCCCATGTGTTCATGCAATAAGTGGGATTTTTACTTGGGGGAAGAATCCTGAAGATCTTGTGGATCAATGTTACAGTAAGAACACATTTCTAAGGTCACATTCACATATGATGAAAGCCATTAATGACTCTGAAATGTGGCCAGATGTGGATGTGCAACCTCTTGTCCCACATGTGATTGAGAAAATGCCTGGAAGACCAAGAAAACATAACAGAAGGAAGGATCCAGATGAAGGTAAAAGAAACTCTGGAAGGCCATCACAAGGTGGAAGACCACTTACCTTAGGCAAAAAATGAGTGAAAATGACATGCTCATACTGTGGACGGAAGAACCACAATGTCAGAGGTTGCCCTTCTAAGAAGAATGAGAACAACCAAAAGGTATTTTCATTTATGTACTACTTATAATAAATTCATACTATGATGATATTCTAAAATAAATTTGATTATTATATGTGTAGGAAAATGAAAGAAATGAGCCCTCACAAGCATCTACCTCAGTGGGCCCTCAGCAAATGGGCCCTGCCTCAGTGGGCCATGACCAAGTGGGCCCTCAGCAAATGGGCCCTGCCTCAGTGGGCCATGACCAAATAGGCCCTCAGCAGATGGGCTCTGACCAAATGGGCCCTCAGTAGATGGCCTTTGACCAAATGGGCCATGATCAAATGGGCCCTCAGCAGATGGGCTCTGACCAAATGGGCCCTCAGCAGATGGACAATGACCCAAGCTTGGATGAGATTTATTCTGTGATTGATGGATTTGATGCTTTTGATGCATCACTGCCCAATAATGAACAACCACTTGCAAAGGTATGTTTGACTTTTTACAGTACATTTTCAATGTTTGAAACCCTAAATATTGACTGACTAACTAATAAATTGTGCAGCCTCCTCAAAGTAAAAGAAGCAACACCTCAGAGAAAAAGAAAGCAATGAAGACTACTCAAAGTCGAGAGAGAACCACAAGGTCTGCCAACACCACAATTGAGAAGTCACAGACCCTTACCAAGAAGACAAGAGAAGTCTCAACCCAAAAAGAGTTGGCCAAAAGCATCACAGTGACAGGACCAACCATAAGATCCAAGAAGAACATCAATTCTACTTCAACTACCAATTCCAAGGCTAGTAAGGTAACTGGATATATTAAATGTAGATAAAATTGAGTCTTTCTTGACTAATTTTATATTCTTATTGATTTTCTAATTGATTTGTTGTTGTAGTCAATTGACAAGTCATAGGTACTGAGAAAATTGTGCACACACAGAATTCTCAAACCACCAAGGATGTTCAGAGCACAAAAAAAATATTAGGCCTGAAAAGGAAGTTGGATGTAAGTATTTGGATGGTTTCTTGGTTAAATTTTCTTTGCACATATTGAAGTTGTACTTAAAATCTTTATTATTGTAATTATTGTTAACCAGGTGAGAAAGATGTCACAATCTCAAGGTCAACCATCCAATTCTGCTCCTGAGGTTGACAAACCCATATGGAGACCACCTGGGAGGTCAGTCACAGATGTTGCAAGCTTCTCAAAAATGTTTGGTGGAGGATACATGATGAGTGGGGGAGGGATTGTAGTCAGGCCAGACCAATCAATTGTTAGAAGTGAAGGAAATGTTAGAAGTGAAGGAGCTGTCAGAAGTGAAGGAAATGTGAGAAGTGAAGGAGCTGTCAGAAGTGAAAGGATTGTCAGAAGTGAAGAAGAAGTGCCAATTTGTAAACAACAGTAAACTAGGCTTGTTCTTATTTTGTGGCTCTGAAGTAGATAGAGCATGCTTTGTAGTTGGTGTCTGTAAACATGATTTGTTTTGTGTTGGTGTGGGTTGGACAAACATGGTTTGTTTTGTCTCTTAACATGTTAAGTTGACTTGGTTGTTGTGATCATGTTTTGTTAAGATATTGTGGTTGATTTTGGGATGTTGGCGATGTATGATCTTTGTTGGAAATTTAAGTGTTAGTATATTTTGGTTGGAAATTTAAGTGTTAGTTTATTTTGGTTGTTTATTCATCCTTAATGGCACCAACAAGCAATGTGCACAAAATAATTACAAAAAACAGCAGGGCATTGAAACAAAGTGCATTGCATTCATGAAAAAGAGACACATCCATTGCATTCATGACCAATACACCATAACATTACATTGTCCACAAAATAAAAGAGATGCTTCCATTGCATTTACAAAAGAGACACATCCACTACAATTCACAAAATGGCCAACTACAACATTGCATACCCATTACACTTCAAGTACATCTATTTCATCTTGTTTCAGTCAATACTCAAACACACCCATTACACATAACACTTGAAGAAGCATAGAACAATCAAACCAACAATTGCCAACGACATGAGTCTCTCCCATTTCTTCCTTCTTGCAATTTCTTCTTCCAATTTCTTGGCCCGTTTCAGAAGCCCAGGAATGAGTTGTTGTGCTCTATAACACATTGGAGGGTCAACCCACACATGGTATGTGCACCCACCCAACATCTGGAATTCGAAAAAAGGAAAAAAAATATTGATATGAGTTGACAAACATAAAAGTCGAAAGAAGATGGACAATTAAACTAGAAAATTCAATTAAACTAATAAATTTGAAATCGAGAGAAGAAATTGAGTCACTCACCCGGTATTTCTCGCAGGCCGAGTACCTCCGCCCCGCATTACCATCAGCCCATGACGTCTTTCGCACAGTAGGCTTCCCACAGCGGCAGGAATCATCGATTAGCTCCTCGGAAATTTGCTTGAACATTGTTTTGATTCGAAAATTGAAAACCCTAGACCAAAAGAGAGGAAAATTTGGAGAATTCTGAGAAAATACCTCACGCAAAATGACCGGTAACGAGTATTTATATGAGCTCAAAACCAGTTTCAAACAGGTGAAACCGGAGTTTAAACTGATATGGGGGGTATATTGACAAACCCGTGTAGTTTAGATGGTAGTTTGCAAAAAATAAAAATTCATATGGTAAAGCGAAAAAAAAACTGATAGTTCAGATGAAAAAAAGTTTTTTTTCCAAAATTATGAGATAATTTTACTATTTCTTTTTTATTATTTTTTTTAAGATTGTACTACAAAACCAAGTTTAAGATGCTTACCAGAATCGCCTAATTGTACATTTTAATTTATCATAGCTAGGTTTACGGCTTTCAGTGCAAGTGTGCAACTTTTCATATTTCAGCCTTTATTTAATTATTTTTCGGTTACATGAATCAAATATGGTCACAATTAGGATTTTGTTGAAACAAACAATTAGGATTTTGTGGAATGTTTCAACTTGTACGGCTAAAGATTGATAATTCAGATTGTGGCTGTGTAAACATAACGGTTTTTTCTTTCTTTCTTTCTTTTTTTCTTTTTTCCATTTTGCTTCATAATGAGGATGAGTAAGTATATCTTTACAGCTAATAATGTGTAATGTTCATAATTTATCTATATCTATATCTATATAAATATAAAAATGTTTGACATTACCGAAAATAGAATAAAAAATTCCGCCTAAATAATTCGTTTTTACTTTTATTAGTAATTTTTTTGAAAATTTTTAATAATTGGCGGTATTTTTTGAAATTCGAATTGAAAAAGAATCAATGTAATTAATGTATACAATCATTTTGGTCAAATATTGCGACTATTAAATTTGGTATATGAATTTTATGTAAAAGGATATTATTGTGTAGTCATCAATACGTGTTCTTATTTGGTATAGTAATTAAAATTTGTTAAGATTCCTCAATTTAAAGGGATTTTAGTTAGAATCCCAAATATCTCAAATACTCTTATTTGGGAGGCCAAAACTATCCAAAACTCAAATATCACAAAAGGCTTTAGCATGCAAATCTAATTTTTGTTGTTTTGACATTGGTAAATAAATTATCATCACCTTCGTGATACATATTAATAATAACAATTTCACATTTTAATTGCAATTGCAAATTGCAATTAAATCCATATGCCACATCTATATCTATATATATATAATAAGAATTACCGTTTACCAAAAATAGTAGCAAAAAAAAAGGTCAAAATTTAATGCAGCCTATATATAGTAAGTTTTATTACTTTTTTTATTTTTTTTTTAAAAAATCATACATCATTAAATGCTACCTTAAATTTCGGGCTTTAGTTCATTTTATTATTTAAAAAATCCAGCTAAGATTTATTAAGTGTGTATATTTTATTTTTATTCTTTAAATTGCATAATCAATCAATTAATCTTAATTTTTTAAAAATTAATATGTTTATTTTTTATTAATATGTATAAAGTAAAAATAATTAATTCATCTTTAGACATATAATTTATAATCTTAATATACTTCATTTGGTGTAGACATTTATTATATGAATCATAAAATATTTTTATTTTATAAAATTAAATATATTTAAAGAAAATAAGAAAATTTCTTCGGATCAATCGGGTGATTGAATTAGGGTATTGCCCATGTTGATTGAAATACTTGTAGGTGCTATTTAAAATAGTCAAAAAACTTGACACAGCTTGGTTTGTCCCACGTGACTAAGTTATGTATAAGTTCGACCAGACTAACTCGATTATTGAACTTAAATATAGATTTTATATTGAAAATATGTTATTACGTGAATGTGATGTAGTCCAAATTTCAAATAATCGTATTAACAATACTTTTATGACAACATGTTTAATGATTTAAGAATATTTATACATCATTTTATTAATATTTATGTGAATTAAATAATATTTTATTATAATATTTATTAATGTACGGTAAATATAAGGTTTTCAGAACTGGACCGTCATCGAAACGATCAAGCTATTTTATTAAATCATTTGTGGTTTGTTCAGATTTTAATTTATAAACATTTTAATATATATATATATATATATAGTACTTTTGTAATAAATTTAAATGAAATGTGTTATTAAGATATCTAAATAATTTATAAATTCAAATGTTTAAACTAACTGATAAATAATTTATAAATCTCTATTTTATTTAAATATGTAATTTTATTTAAAATAATTTTAAATATAACAAAATTTATTTAGAAAATCGTGTTGATCCTACCAGTCCAACCGACTGGTGTTGACGGATTTGAGAGTAAATATATTATTCAAGCAAACTAGACAGGCTATAAACCGATTCTTGGTCCATCCAGTCGGACTTTGTCCAAACCAGTTTAATTTAAAAACAATGGATAAATTATGATTAATGTTATTTATATATTAAATTTATAATACCATCGTAAATATTATTTTCCCGTGCATCGCACGGGCCACGCACTAGTACTACATTGAAACAAGGTACTTATAATACAAATACGGGAAATAAAACTTTAAACTTGGTCTCTATCTAATGGCTAGGATTGAGTCTTACATACTCATTTTAAGAATGTGTCCTCATTGTAACCAATCCCTATATATATACTATATTTCAAAAGAGTTATTTTCTACAGAAATAAATTTTTCTATCTAAATATACTATATATTTTGGGGCGTGTTACCTATATAAAAAAAAAAAAAAAAATCTTAATTGAATGTGTTAATATAACTTTGTAATAAAGTATGTCATTTAAAGAAACATGTCAAATAATATCATCTATATTCCTAAATCGGAGTCTATATTCCTTTTGAATAAAGTATACAAATTGAAAGCATATTAGAACATCTTCAATGCTTAAATGTTGTTGTGGTAAGTTATATTCCACATCAACATATTTAACAATGTCATAACTTTTCATACTGCAATGTACAATGTAATCACAAATGTTGTGATGATGTGGATATAATTAATGTCTACAATATAAAGTAGAAAGTGGTTCATCCGCATTCTCCTCCACACTCTAGCTAACCAATGAAGAGAAGAGAGAGAATTAATCTTGCCAATTTTAAACTATTTAATTATTGAATTAATTTTCTTATTACATATTATAAAATTTTATATTTGGTAAGTAGATAATATTGTAATTATACTACATTGTGCATTGAAGATAATTTTTAAATTTCATAGTTGTAAACTTAACATTTTTCCTACATGGTTCACAATGCATTTAATTTATTGACATTTGTGAAAATTTATTCTATAACAACATTAGAGCACCCACAATGCTTTGGGTCTCTTTTTACATATGTGGCAAATAAATAGACTTAAAGTCTATAATGACATGGACACACTCAAGCTAAAAAATCCAAAATCTATCCAATGCAAAAAAAAAAAGTACTAGGTCTAGAATACCTAACAACCAATAAAAATATAATAATAGTAAATGATTGTTGATTGTACATGTTCACACTTGGGTCTAAAATAGACCCAAAAGTGGGTTTGGTCTCTTTTTTTTATTGTCACATAAGCTAGACTAGGTTCACTTTTAATCGCATAGTGAAACACTTTTTTATAGACTATGTCTATTTCCTACATGACATGCGATTTTTTTAGAGAGACTCAAAGCATTGTGGGTGCTCTTATAACATTGGAAATGCTCTTATAGTGGTATGTATAATACTTTCTTTATCTATTTCCTTTATATATATATATATATATATATATATATATATATATATATATGTTAACTTAATATCTTACCTAATTGCATAGATTCTATTTAGAGAATATCTACGCAGTTTCAACTTGCATATCTTAAATTTAAGGAATTATATGAAGGTAGTCGATGTTCAGTATCTGTCGCATCGTAATGCTTGCTATGATCATGGTTTATTGGGCGATGATTGTGAGTACATTGATGGAATTCGGGATGCAAGTCAATGGATTTATGTTGATTCTATGTTTGCATATTTGTTGATTTCTGTGTCATAAGATAGACCCGAGGAAGTGTGGAAAAGATGTTGGGAATTTCTATCGAACGACATTATTTACAAGCAGCGTAGTCTTTTCAACAATGATAGTGAAAATTTTCTTTTTTCGGAAAACCATATTATTTTTATTTTTAACAGTATTTTGTGTATCTCCTTAATATCTATCGGTGCTTATTAGTTTTTAGGATACTCAGCTAGGGGACATCTTTTTGCTTTTTTTATATTTTTAGGTTTGAAGTTGAGCGATGACGAAAAAAAAAATTAGCTCTTGCAGCGCTTGAGATATTATTGAGGCAATGTGGATCGACTCTTCGAGACTTCTCCACTATGCTATTTATGGACAATAAGATTATTAATACCAGTTCTAATCGTTTGATATTGGATGAGTTGAATTTATATCTATATAAAAAAGGTTTGATTATTTTTTAAATAGTAATCATTTCTCGCTAAAAAAATCTTATTTTCTATATTATACAACTAGTACGTGGTCCGTGCGATGCACGGGAAAATAATATTTTGATTGTATTATAAATTAAATAAATAAATAACATTAATCATGATTTACCCATTATTTATAAATTAAACCGGGTTGGACACAGTCCGACCGGATGGACCGAGAACCAGTTTATAACCGATTTCCAAGTCCAAGACCTGAATAATCCTCTTGCCCAAGGGCAGTGCGCTTGAATAAAATATTTGCTATCGAATCCGCCAACACCAATATGTTGGACTGGTAAGATCGATACGATTTTCTAAACAAATTTTGTTACATGAAAAATTATTTTAAATAAAATTACATATATAAATAAAATAGAGATCCATAAATTGTTTATCAATTAGTTTAAACATTTGAATTTATAAATTGTTTAGATATTTAAGTAACACTTTCTATTTAAATTTATTACAAAAAGTACTATATATATATATATATATATATATTAAAGTATTATGTATTAAAATCTGAACAACCACAAGACGGTGCGATTCTGAAAACCTTATATTTACCGTACATTAATAAAAATTATAATGAAATAAATATTTTGTTCACATAAATAATAATAAAATGATATATAAATATTCATAAATCATTAATCACGTTGTCATAAAAGTATTGTTAATATGATTATTTGAAGTTTGGACGACATCACATTCACGTAATAAAGTATTTTGAATATTAAAATTTATATTTAGGTTCAATAATCAATTTGGTCTTGTCAAACTGATACATAACTTAATTACCTCGGACCAACCAAGTTATGTCAAGTTTTTTGACTTTTTTAAATATCACCTAAAAGTAATTCAATCAAAATGGGCAGTACCCTAATTCAATCACCCGATTGATCCAAAGTAATTTCCTTATTTTCTTTAAATATAATATTTAATTTTATGAAATAAAAATATTTTATGATTCATATGTCTACACCAAATGATAGTATATTAAGATTATAAATTATATATCCAAAGATGAACTATTTATTTTTATTTTATACATATTAATAAAAAATAAACATAGTAATTTAAAAAAATTACGATTAATTGATTGGGTATGCAATTTAAAAAATATTTTTAGCGTTCAATATATATATATATATTTAACATGATTGAATTTTTGGATTTGAAATATATATGTTTAAAATAGTTTTATTATTAAAAGTCAAAAAGAAAAGATGCCATAAATATTACAACTTTGAAAAGTTTGTAACCATTAATTTATGAACCCTCCGATTTTAAATGACTTATAATTTTTGAAACATGATACGTGCATTTAAAACCCATTAATTTAGGAATCATCCAATTTTTTGATAATGAATTAAAATTAAAATGTAAAATGTAAAAGTTGTTGAAAATAGTATATAATAAATGTGGTTGACTTTTCCTTACTATTATTTATGGTAAATGTTAATTTTTATTATATATATATATAGATTTATGGTATTGTGTTGGCAAATTAAATGTGCTTTTATTTGGTATATTGTGGGTTGTAGTCATTTATGGCTTTGTTGGTATTTATGCTATAATAAAACGTATGTTTATGATTTATTTATGGTCATGTTGAAAAAGTTAATGAATCATCATTTTTGTATTGATTGAAAGATTGATTTGGTAATCAGATTTAATAATATCATGTGATTCTTGAAAATGTGTGTGTGCTATGTAAACCTTTGAGTATTAGTTAGTTCTTTATATATATATATATAAAGATTTGTATTTACCTAAAATAATAATTAAAATCCCGTAAAAAAAATAAATTCTAATTATCTTTATTATCACTTTTTAAAACATTTTTGAAAAGTGAAGGCCAATCATTTGAAATTCAAATTAAAAAAATTAATATAATTAATGTACGAAATCATTTTGGTCAAATATTGCGGCTATTACCTTTATTAGTTGCATAGTATAAATTTGGTATATGATATATTGACAAAATTTGCAACTATTACATTTATTTGTTGCATGGTTTTTTTTGGTATATTATATATTGAAAAAAATAAAAAGATTTTTATTTAAAATTACAAATAAAAAATAATAATTATTCATAACTTACTGGTTAAATTGGACGCAGATGGAATAGTCAATTTATTATAATTTGATAAATTATTGAATTGCTTAAATTTTTGGATTTGGATAGTTTGTACAAAAATAAATTTATTTTAATTAACGAAACAATATAAATTTTATATTTATACTTATTATTCACATAGGTTTTTAAATATATGATAAAATTTAACTAAAATAATTATTTTATAGAATTACATTAAAGTCAAATTAAAATTCTGAATAAAAATTTTGAAATGACACTTATTTTGAAACGAATATAATATAATTTATTATCAGTTATGTGCACCGCATGGGTTGAATTGACATATTTATGTAACTTTGCATAATTTAAATTTTATATAATATTTTCAATAAATTAATATAGGTAAATTGTATTACATATTGATTTTATATTTTTAATTTATAAATATTATTTAATGGAAATTTTTAATTTATAAATATTAATAAATATTTCGTACCCGTGCATCGCACGGGATTCGTACTAGTAATAATAATAATAGTAATTGATTTAGAGCATGTTTGTTTATAAGAAATTTCCAAAAAAATTCCAACATTTTAACTCAACCACTTTTTTTAACTCAACCCCACTGTCATCAAAATTATCAATATAATTAAATAATATCAATCAATCTTTCATACGCACCACATCAACCTTAATTCACTATTCATCCACTCACATTATTTTAACTAACCATCACTTCAAATTTCTTTCTCCTACTTTTACATCAAATCAATTTTTAATTATTTTATTATAAATATTATTTTAATATATCCACTAACAACTAACCATACCACCTTTTTTAAAATTATAACCAAACCAAACCAAAAAAATCTAAACAATACCAAAAATTTTTATAAAATGGAAAAAGTGATCGTTGGATATTATAGTACTTTTTTGAAAATTTCTTACTCTTAAAACGACTATAGTACTGAAAGTGGAGTAAAATAATATTTTCTTATGGGGAATTTAGGTTTAAGAACTTTTAATCAAACTGTCTCTTTTTACACTAACCCACGAAAATTGTCCGTCTCATTGAGGTGTTTGTATCCGCAAAATTTTAGTTCATTTGTTCACTTAATTAATCATTCAATATCATGTGCAAAAATCTTAGGGCATGTTTGTTTATGGAAATTTTTCAAAAAAAATTCACATTTTAACTCAATCACTTTTTTTAACTCAACCTCACTATCATCAATATCAATATTATTAATATAATTAAATAATATCAATCAATCATTAATACACACCACATCAACATTAATTCACTATTCATCCACTCACATTATTTTAACTAACCATCACTTCAATCATCTCTCTCCTACTTTTACATCAAATCAATTTTAATTATTTTATTTTAAATATTATTTTAATATACTCACTAACAACTGACCATACCACTTTTGTCAAAAATTAACCAAACCAAAACCAAAAATCCAAACAAACTAAAAATTTCCATAAACAAACATGTTCTTAATTTTCTCGATTTGTACCCAGTCCGTGATAGTTTGACCTTTATGGCTTTATCCCGCTCATTATGATTAGTTGTACTAAAAATGCTCCTCTATTAGAGTGAGCACATGTTAATATGTCCACTGCTTATGTGGCATGCACACATTAGTGATGTATTTTTTTTAATATATTAACATCACCAATGTGTGCATACACATAAGCGGTGAGCATATTTTCATGTGTCCACAGTGGATAGAGGAGCATTTCCAATTTGTTATCTCCACATATAAATATATTTTCTTAAAAAAACAATATAGTAAATAACAAATATAATTCTCCCATTGTATACAAATTAATGTTGTTAACTCCCAAATCCACATAAGCTAGATATTTTTTTATTCTTTCTCCTACATATAAATGGTTGGTGGGTTTGCAACTTGCAAGGTAAATTTCGTCCACACACACTACTACATTATGGAGGAATTGTGGATGCTCTACCTACAAAGCTGAACACTCAACATTTATTCTTAATTTAATTTTTTTTTTAATAAAAAAAACATATTAGATCACTTTTATTAGTTGACAAGTATTGTAAACCTAGTATTTATTTTATATTGAATAGCTTTTGAATTTTTTCACTTGGGTTTGTCTATGTCATTTAGGACTTAAGTCCATTTATATGCCACATATATATGTAAAAATTAGATTTCATGTATTGTGGGTGCTCTTAAGTATGAAAATAAAACTATTAATCCAAAATTTCAAACAAGTTGATATATAAATATCCTGTTTTGAGGGAATAAAATTATAATTATATTTTTATTTCATTTTTTTGGGACAAATACAATTGGTACCAAACTTTATACTCGTTCTCTTTTTTACTTTCACGCGTCTCTCCTTTTTTTTTTTCGTGTTGGAACAGTGTGTCACCCCCATGCCAATGAACAGGGAAATTTTCAAAGTATTGACTGTTATAAAAAAAAGTGATTAAAATGGCCAAAAATTGTCTGTATAAAGTTGAAGGAAAAAAAGCGTGGGGAAATTAAGTAAAATATAGGGGACAAAAAATGACCACGTTTATGGTAGTTTCCTAGGTTTTTGGTGCAGCTAATTTAGCACACATGCAAGCTGCAGCAGTACTTCAAATTTTTGTTGCAGGTAATTTATCACACATGCGGTTCTATGTGGGAATCGATGTGGGACTCGGTACGAACTTTTTTTTTTTTTTTTTTTTTTTCTTTACGAGGCAATTTAAGTCTCACATTTTAGACGTGAATTTGGTCATGTGTTTTGTATATGTGGAATTATCTCCATTAATATGTGGTGATAATATTCATTTTTCAAAATACAGTATTACTAAACAGAAATGATATGGAACCATCAGATGATTGTCTTATAGAGTCATCCATAACTTTAAATATTGACACGTGTTCAACGTGTATTTATTGCAGGACACGTGTCAATACACCATTTGTGGATAACTATAGATTGCTCCATAAACTGAGTCATCCGATGGCTCCATAACAAAACCGATTACTAAATATGTCTTTAGCAAAATATACTTTAAAATAATGAGGAGTATTTTGTATAGATCAATAAAACATAGCGCGTAAAATTAAAATTAAAATTTAAGTTTTAGTTCGTACAACACTGCCACAATAAGTAATAATTGACTGATTTTGTTTATTTATTTATTTTGTCGTTGTGTCCCTTTAGATGTCAGTTGCAGGCTTCTAGAGAGTCATGCCATTGACAATATTTAATTTGATCTGTATAGAAATTATGTGGTTAGGAAAATTATTTTAATGGCAAAAAGAACTACAAATATGTCAAATCGTAAGACTCAGAACTAAGAACTTTTGCATATACTAAATCTATACATATATTAAAAGGGTATTACTTACCAAATTAAGTAGCCAAAAAAGTCAACAACATTTATTGCATTACTATTTCCGTATTATATTATATAAAAGGATATTCTATTTACTATATTTATTATTCAAAAAAGTCAACGGCATTAAATGTCATTACTATTTTGGTATTATAATATTTTATTTATTTAATTAATTTATTTATTTATTTTATTTTAAAAAGGTAAGTAT
>BKCP01008860.1:15518-61869 GCA_008636005.1 Striga asiatica | reverse complement strand
ACGCGAGGGGCTGCTGGGCTGCGCGGGGACGTGCTGGGCTGGCGCGGGTAGCGGGCTGCGCGCGGGAAAAAGGGCTGCTCGCGTGTGGTGGTCTTTGGCCGAGTCCTAAGGCACTCCAAGGGTCCAAGAACACTTAGAATTATTTCCAAACTTTTGCCAAGGCTTTGGCATGGCTTGGACAATGCTTGGAGGCCTTGGGCGCGGCTCGAGGCGCGATGGCGCGGCACGGGCGCGGGGGCTCAGGTAGGCTATTAGGGCTCGGTTTAAATGCTTCCCAAGGACCTTCCAACATTTAGAAAAATATTCTAAGTATTAAAATACCATTCTTGGCTATGACTTAGGAAAATATACTCGGACAAAAAACTAGGGTTCAGATCCGGTAAATTCTCGAAATGGCTAAATCTCACTTATCAGGCCAAATAAGTGGATTTATCTTGACTTACACTTGACTTAGAAAAATTCCAAAGAGTGATCTATCAAACTTGGAATTAATTTAGCATTTAGCATATAAAATATAACTCAAAATTTCTGAAAATTACGGATTTCACTTATAGTCGAGCAGTGAAACCGTTCGTTCTAAATATTATTTCTGGACTGGGGCGCTACAACCTATCCTCCTTAAAAAATTTCCGTCCTCGGAAATACAAAACCAAAGTACTAATGCCAGAACTCCTACTACATAACTATATACATCAAAACAGAAAATAGAAAGTACATAAATTCACAACTGAAAAATATCAAAACTCGAAATCTGGATAACGAGCTCTGATCTCGGCCTCTCTCTCCCAAGTGGCTTCTGACTCGTCGTGGCGACTCCAGCAAACTTTGACTAGCTCTATATCTCTGTTCCTCAGCCGATGGACCTTTCGGTCCAGAACTGCTATCAGTCGCTCATCATACGTCAGGTTCTGCCCGACCTCTAGCCCGTCAAAGTTCACTATGTGGCTCGGGTCATACACGTACTTCCTCAACATCGACACATGGAAGACGTTGTGTACACCCGAGAGCTCTGGGGGTAATGCCAGACGATAGGCGGTGACACCAACTTGTTCGAGAATCTCAAAGGGCCCTATAAATCGGGGCTGCAGCTTCCCCCTCTTCCCGAATCGGACAACGCCCTTCATCGGCGTGACCTTCAGGAACACCTTATCTCCTTGCTCGAACTCAAGCTCCCTTCTATGCTTGTTAGCGTAAGCCTTCTGTCGGCTCTGAGCCTCTCTCAATCTCTCTCGAATCTCGGCGACCTTCTGCACTGTGTCCTCGATCAACTTGGGACCGAGAACCTGCTTCTCGCCAACCTCATCCCAATAAAGGGGTGAGCGGCACTTGCGACCGTATAAAGCTTCGAACGGCGCCATCTTGATCGACGAGTGGTAACTGTTGTTATAGGCAAACTCCACAGTGGGTATCAACTGCTCCCACGAACCACCATGCTCTAGGACACAAGCTCGGAGCATGTCCTCAAGCGTCTGGATGGTTCGTTCCGACTGGCCGTCGGTCTGTGGATGATAGGCGGAGCTAAACTTCAGCTTCGTCCCCATGGACTCGTTCAGACTCTCCCAAAAATGTCCGGTGAACCGGGGATCTCTATCTGATACAATCTCGGCTGGAACGCCGTGGAGTCGAACGATTCCCTGGAGATACACATCGGCTAGCTGCTCCATGGACATGTCCATCTTGACAGGCATGAAATGGGCCGACTTCGTCAGTCGATCCACAACTACCCATACTGCGTCATGATGCTTGGCCGACATCGGCAAACCCGTGACAAAGTCCATGGTCAGCTTCTCCCACTTCCACTGCGGAATCTCTAAAGGCTGTAAGAGACCCGGTGGAACCTTGCGCTCAGCCTTCACTTGCTGGCAGATCAGACACTTCTCGACAAACTCGGCGACATCTCTCTTCATCCCCTTCCACCAGAAGGACCTTTTCAGGTCGTGATACATCTTGGTGCTACCGGGGTGCGCCAAGTAAGGAGCACTATGCGCCTCGGTCAAGATCTCCTTCTTCAGGGTCTCGACATTTGGCACAACGATCCTCCCCTTGTATTCCAAGGCACCATCCGTGCCTCGGTAGAAACCTTCAACTCCTCCGGCATGAATCTTCGCCCCCATCGAGCGAATGAACTCGTCGAAGGCTTGATCCCGCCGGATCCTGTCTCGCAACGTGGGCCACATTCTCATCGCTCGAATACCTCCCACAACTGGCAACTTGGGAGGTGATTCGACCACCTCTAGCTGCATCCGAGCGAACTCATGAATCAACTGACGCTGCTGAGTGATCATACAGGTCAGCTCGCCCTTTCCCTTCCGGCTGAGGGCGTCAGCTACTACGTTCGCTTTACCCGGATGATAGTTGATGGTACAGTCATAATCTTTCACCAGCTCCAACCATCGCCGCTGGCGCATGTTGAGCTCCTTCTGGGTGAAGATATACTGTAAGCTCTTGTGGTCGGTATAAATCTCGCAGTGGCCCCCGTACAAATAGTGCCTCCAGATCTTCAGGGCGTGAACCACTGCTGCCAACTCAAGATCGTGAGTCGGGTAGTTCACCTCGTGCGGCTTTAGCTGACGGGAAGCATAAGCCACAACCCTGCCGTCTTGCATCAAAACACAGCCTAGACCCTGCTTCGAGGCATCACTATAGATAGTGAAACCCTGTGTGGGGTCCGGAATGGTCAACACGGGTGCCGTCGTAAGCCTCGCTTTGAGCTCTTGGAAGCTCGACTCGCAACGACTATCCCACTCAAATTTCACCGATTTCCTCGTCAGACGAGACAAGGGCAGGGCAATCTTCGAAAACCCCTCGATGAAGCGTCTATAATAGCCTGCCAAACCGAGAAAACTCCGAACTTCGGTGGCATTTCTCGGCGTCGACCAGTTCCTAACGGCTTCAATCTTGCTCGGGTCAACCTCAATCCCTCTAGATGTGACAATGTGGCCTAGAAAAGCCACTCGGTCAAGCCAAAATTCGCATTTGGAGAACTTGGCGTACAACTTCTCACGCCTAAGAGTCTCCAAAACTGTCCTCAGGTGCTCCTCATGCTGCTCCGGGCTGCTGGAATAGACCAAAATGTCATCAATGAAGACGATGACAAATTGGTCCAAGAATGGATGGAAGACACGGTTCATGAGATCCATGAATACCGCTGGCGCATTGCCCAAGCCAAACGGCATCACAACGAACTCATAATGGCCGTATCGGGTTCTGAAAGCAGTCTTGGCCACATCGGCCTCTCTGATCTTCAGCTAATGGTAGCCAGAGCGGAGATCGATCTTGGAAAAGACGCTGGCTCCCCTCAGCTGATCGAATAAATCCTCAATTCTGGGAAGCGGATACTTGTTCTTCACCGTCAACCGGTTCAAATCCCGGTAGTCGATGCACATCCTCATAGACCCATCCTTCTTCTTGACAAAGAGGACAGGGGCTCCCCAAGGTGATACGCTCGGTTGGATGAAACCGAGACTCAAAAGCTCCTGAATCTGAGCCTTCAACTCCTGAAGCTCTTTCGGCGCCATGCGATACGGCTTTTTCGACACTGGTCCCGCTCCGGGGACCAAGTCGATGGTGAACTCCACCTGGCGGTTAGGTGGTCCTCCCGGGAGCTGATCGAGAAAAACGTCCACAAACTCTCGGACAATGGGAATATCTCCAGGAGACAGCTTCTCCGAAGACTCCCCAACGATATTGACAAGGAATCCCTGACAATCCTCTCACTGCATGTACTTCGTCGCTTTCGCCATGGAAATAACGCGCGGCAAGGTTCTAGACTTCGTCCCGAAAAACGTGATGTGGTCTCCCTCAGATAAGTGTAGCGTCACCTCCCGGTCGCGACAACGGATGTGAGCACGGTACCTCGCCAACCAATCCATGCCAAGAATCAGGTCGAAGTCATTCATATCGATCACAAACGCGTCTACAACTAGAGTTCGACCTCCGATATCGATGCTAAGGTTCTTGGCCAGGGAACTCGTAACTATCTTCCTTCCCGAGGCGAGACTGATCTCGAGAGGGTCGACAGCACTCACTCCCTGGGCTTCTAAGGCAGATAAGCACTTGGTCGAGATGAACGAATGTGTCGCCCCGGTATCGAATAAAGCAAAGATTGGAGTATGGAACAAGGACAACATGCCAGACATGGTACCTGGCTGCTCTGCGGCCTGCTCCTGGTCGAGTGCGTAAATATGAGCGGGTGCTCCACGCTGCTGCTGCTGTCCTGGGGGTCTCTGGGCTGGCTGTCTGGGTGTTGGCTGTCTCTGAGCTGGCTGTCTCGGGGATGGTGGTCTCTGGTCCTGCTGTGGCTGAGGGCGGTCTGGGCAATCTCTGATACGGTGGCCTGGGCGGCGGCAATGGAAGCATATATCTTGCCCGGCAAGACACTCCCCGCGGTGCGGACGTCCTCAGGTAGCACATGCCGGCAGTTCCTGTCGGGCTGGCTGGCCTCCCTGAGCTGGGCCTCTCTGTCTGCGGTTCCTCTTGTCCTTGCGACCGTCCCACTTTCTCTTGTTCGTCTGCTGAGTTGGCTGGGGTGGCGGAATAGCGGCTGGCTATCTGGCTGGTGGCTGGGCACGGGTGTCTCTCTGAATGCATGCCTCGATCTGCTGCGCACGCTCAACAGTCTCGGCGTAGTCAAGGAAGCCATTGCTGGTGATCAAGAGTCTGATGTTGCTCCTCAAACCATCGAGGAACTGTGCTGCCTTCTTCTCCTCCGTATCAACAAGATGCGAAGCAGAGGCACTCTTACGAGCGAACTCGCGCTCGTACTCGTCCACTGAACGCTCACCCTGCTGGAGAGCGGCAAACTCTCGTGCCATCCTCTGCTTGAAATGGCGAGGATAGAACTTGTCCTCCAGTATCGTCTTAAACTGAGCCCATCTCATAGCGTCACGCTCATCCTCCGTGCGTAACGCTAGTAATCCTCCCACCAGTCTCCGGCGACTCCCTCTATCTACAGTTCGGCGCACGCCATCTTGTGTGCCACAGAAATCCCCATAATACGGAAGATCCTCTCCATCTTCCGGATCCACTAGGCCACGGCTAACGGGCCACTCTCCCCAGTGAAACGGGGCGGATCATAGGTACGGAATCGGCTGACCACAACAGCCTGGTCCTACTCAACTGGTGCCTGGGGATCTCTACGCGGTGCCATTCTGAAATTCTGGAAACGCTTGAATTGATTAGTATAGCCGATTAAGAAATAGCCATACTACTCTTGAAATAATAAAATCAAATAAATGATATCCGAAAACACCTAGCTTGGCTAGAGTTCCGGTATACTTACACTTTCTATGTTCTGGCTCGTACTAGAGTTCTGACTTAGTCTAGAGTCCTTGGACTTAACTATTCTAGAGTCCTGTCTAGAGTGCTTGTCTTAGCTTATCTTTCTAGAGTTCTCCATCTAGAGTTCTTTCTTTTCTTATAGGAGGATAGTTATCTAGGCCCCATACTTGAACTGATTTTAGCACTTGCAAAACTTAAACTGAGTCAGGTGACTTACCTCGGAGTCGGCGCGGGATGAGCGTGGCGTGGTCATGTTTTTCTAAACTTTGGAAGTATACAGAAACGCACTCTGCGCTCTGATACCACCTTCTGTCACACCCCGCCTCACTACTAGCTTTGAAAAATCAGAGTAAAATTTTTATTTTTAATTTTCGAAAGAATGTGCGAGCTGGGTTTTCGAAAATTCTGACTTATTGCGGGATGTGGCAGATAAAAACTTAAACTGAACTCGGGCTTGCCCGCAGACATAATAAAAACATGCAACCAAACTGTCCGCTCGCGGATTATGGAATTATACATGCGTAGTCTGTACTGTCTCGCACTGTCTAGAAAACTAGCTGGCGGAAGCATCCGAAATACGAATACATAACATGCGTACATAAACTGAATAAAATACACATGATCATAAATCTAGGATATAAAAATGCTAGTAAAATATGTCCGACTCTCATGACCACGCTGCGCCACATCTGTGCTCATCCGGCACGATCGACTCCGCCTCCTGAAAAACATAATGGGGGCGTGAGCAAACCACTATGCTCCGCAAAGACCAGTACTGAACAAAACATCATCTATAATAACGTATCATGAAACATAAATATATAAGAGCTGAAACTGTAAACTGATCTCTGATGTCTGTTCTGATCTGTGGTCAAAAGACCCTCGGCCGTAGCCGCTCGTGTGCACATGCCGATGGGGTAGAAAGGGTCTCACCCTTCCCAACGGTCATCAGGTAGGTATAAAGGCCTCGGCCACCCAACCCGGAACTAAACTGTCTCAAACATACCTCTGCCATGGTACAGATATTATCTATGATGTGACATCCAGTACATGACCCCCACCTGAAAACTTGAAATCTGGTATGCAAGTGCGGAAGCTGGAGTAGCGGTCGGAGGCACGACTCTCCTTAGGCTACATAAATATGTAAGCAAAATAATGCTAAGTATAATGCTCATAATATTTAATTATATGCTAAAATGCTTGGACTTATCTACGCGATTAAACTGGACTGGACTGGCTCGGAAAAATACTGAAATTTCCGGTACTGGACTCGGATCAGAAATCACGAATCAAAACTGACTCGAACCGCCGGTCGAACCGGCCGGTTCGCTGGCTAGCTGGACCGCCGGCTCGACTGGACCGGGCGGTCGGGCTGGGTTCGGCTAGACCAGGCTCGGTCCCGTGCCGGGCCAGTTGGTGCCCGGGCACGGCGCTGGGCACGGCTGGTGCGACCGGGCTCGGTCCCTGGTGCCGCTGGACTTGGCTAGGCGCGGACTGGCGCTGGTGGGCACCCATCATCCCCCACAAAATGCAAGGGTTCATCAATAGAAGGCAAATCAACAGAAGGCAAATCATCAGCAGGTTGAGTACATATCCCTGTGCCCTCCATATGTTCAACATATAAACCGACCATTCTATTACTATCAGCCCAATTAACAACATTTATAGCATCCATGTAATTTTGCAAGACAAACACAGACCGACAATCATTTACACCATTTCTACTACAATGCACACACTTAACATCTTTTATCCCAATTTCAGAAGCCATACAAAATATTTCAATCAATGAGAATTCATCAGGGTCACAATAGTCAATGTGCCTTACCGTCATGTGCTCACCAGTGTAACAAGTGTCACCAAGTTCCAGAAATTGCCCACCATAATGAAATGAAATGGTAAAAAATTGTGAATTGGGACCTGAAGGGACAAGAATATTATCAATATCAGATTAAAAAAAAAATGAATAAAATACTAAAATAAACCCTAAACTGTCGGCAAGTTCAAATAGTTTGTCTCCAAAATGAGAAGGATAATCACAAACATACTACCAATATACTAAACCCTAAATTGTCGGCAAGTTCAAATACTAAAAAAGAGAAGGCATAATCACAAACATACTACCAATATAAAAAGATTGCGTCAAATTCGACAAGAAAAAACAAAAAAAAAGTTACGGTTCAAAAAACAAACCGTAATCGGGGCACAATCTTCCAGGAGGAAGATTCTGGTTGTCGTCGCGTACCTTCCAGCCCATCAAGATGGCGATCAAGTTTGATTCACAATTTCTATGTTTAAATCGAAGGAAAGTTTGAGATTGAAAATCGCAGAGGCAAGAACCCTAGTTTTATGAGTTTTTGATTTGGGGATTTTGTGTTAACTTTGAAAATTATTTGCATATATTTACTCTGTGGGATACCGAACAGTCACACACTTCAATTGGCGATCTTACCCTCATGTTTCGAGCGTGCGAGTCGCACGCTCGCTTTTCCGGTGGAATATGGACTCCGATGGCCGTTAGGTTGCGATACAGACAAAACATGTATTATAGGTTGCAACTAATGAAAAAAAAAAACTTTAAGTTGCAAATGCCAAAAACGCGTATAGTACAAGATGCAAAAAATTATTTACCCTTTACATTTTATCTGTTGTGTGTGAATAATTTTTTTATCTGTTTTATCTAAATTATTGTATTAAACTCTTTATCTGTTTTATATACCTATACTGCGTTGTGTATGTTAATATGTGATAATAGATTGATTTAATTTTCTATTCTCTGCTGCGTGCGTAATATATATTTGTGCAACTCTAGAGATTAGAATTTTATTTACATGCAACAATTATTTATACCCCGCATGATTAAATAGATGTTGTTGACACTTATATAATTGATAATAATGTTAAGAATATATTAAATATGTTAAGATATATGAATGAAATATCGGATTAAATAAAGGTGAAATGTTGATTTAATATAACAATAATAATCATAAAAATTTAGAAGATCACTAATTTTCAATAAGGTAAATGTGGAACTCGAAAAATAAGTGTGTCCATCCACACATCCATCTAACTCTAATATCTGGGCCCTAAAAGTTATACTTCTAAAAAATATTTTTCTCACTACCACCGAATATTGGGATTATCGTACTTGTACTATTGATTAAATTTGATGTGGCCTTGTACACTTAACTCTTGCCCTGTATTGACTTGACTGTTTGGGACGGCTAGACCAAACCTAGAATCGAGCAGTGTGGCTGCAGTTCTCGGTAAGTCTACCGTTGCTGCCTATTCCCATAACTGAGGACGGGGCGTTCCAAAGTGATTGGGTCGTAGAATTAGGGTATAATTGCGATTATGACATTCTCTGGGCAGAAGCCCATAGCTAAGGAGTTTGTCGAGCCTGGATAAAATATAAGGTTGGCTTGGGACTGCATAGTCCATACTGGAGCTTCGGCTCAATCCTGGAGCTTTGGCTCAAACTGAGGCCAAAGGCCTAATGTGTTGGGAGTCATAAGGAAGAGCCTAGGATCCGGTCAAACCGACTCTTTCCGAAGCTAAATTGTTTTGCTAACATGTTGATCTCTGCTACATTAACTAAGTTACTTTCATTCCACATGGATTGAAATCACTGCTTTATTTCATTGATATATTGTACATGTTAAATTTATATTTGTGTTATAAGTAATCTAAATTTTTCAAGTATGCTACGTTATAACATATTATGAATACTGTAAGAATTGATATTGTTTCAAAACATGCATCACAATTTCTTGAAAAATCAAGCCACACATTGCACACATTCACCCACTCATAGAGAATTGTTGTCTCATTCCACCATTTTTGTATTTTGAACCCCCCTCCCCCCAAGACGAGGAGCCAACCATGGTGGAAGAGACTAACTCTGGAGAAGAATTTGTCAATTGAATCCTGGCCTCTTTATTGTTAGCATGGTCATAAATAAAATTATTTTGGGAGATTGTAAAAATTGGGACTTAGTATTACCCATTGTCATTTTGGTACTTGTTTTATTCTGAGACTACTCCGCTGCAGTTTGTAATTTGTATTTATTGAGACCATGTCGTATGACTTATATCCCTACTATCAAACTTATTTTCACCAGACTTAGTTTGAATTGTTGTTTTATATCCTTGTTATTATTTTTGTATTATTCATTGTTCATCATATTACTGCTTGGCGTCGCGTTCCCGTCCAATCTGGTGTGGGAGGCGTGACAGAGTGGTATTAGAGCTCGGTCGTAAGAAGGAAACTTACATCGAGCTAACCCAGGATAGGATCCTTGACCTTATTAGGTTACCATTTTAATCATCTCTTATTATTATTATTATTATTATTATTATTATTATTATTATTATTATTATTATTATTATTATCATTTCGTATTTACTGTCACTTTTCATGATTGGTTAAGTACTTTAATTTATATGTTGACCTTGTTAATATTATATGTGCTTATACATGTATTAGCTTTATATGAGTATCTTGTCGTTTTCTACCCTTTGTTTGATGCGTTTTGTCGAGAGTATTATTATAGGTATGGACCCCATCTCTACTCTTCTATTCTATTTGACGTATGAGCGGGGCCGTGTAGAGGTTTTAGAGGAGACACTGCAGCTGTGGATGAACGATTCAGAGAACAAACACCAGATGCTAGTCACGCAGGCGGAGCACGTTCACAATTTGGAGCAGCAGCTTACGGAGGCACAACTGAATCAGGTAGAACACCATGTTGATCATTACTACCAGCAGCATCAGATGGAACAAGAACGCTGTGAAGAGATGGAGCATGAGCTAGTTGATAAAGAACATCAGATAGCAGAACTGGATAGTAAAGTGAAGAATTTGGAACTCGAACTCAAAGTGAAGGATGATGCAATGGCTAGGATGGAAGTAGAGAATCAAAGGCTTCGCCGAAGGGTCTCTTTAGGAGGACAGCGGATTGACATTCTTGAATGTCAATTTACCGCAGAGAGACTCGTCTCCCAGCAGCCTACCACTTTGATGGGACCTTAGCCTGCACACTCGCGCTATGTGATCACAGTAGACAGTTCTTAGAAGGACCCCGTGGAGGACCCTGAGGAGGACATGATGGAGTCGGAGGACGATTGACCACCCAAGAATTGCTTTGTTATTTGGATTATTATTTTTACTACTTGCTTGATTATCGCACCTGTGGACAATGTTGTTTGTTGACGCATGTTTTAGATGCTATTATTGTGACTTTTTTTTGAATGGTATTATTATTGATAGATCCTTGGACAGGGTAATTTCAAGCATTTTCCCTGTCCATGTTGATGTTAATGTCTATGTTATGTCCATGTTTTGATTATATGTGAATTCTAATAGTTATCATAAAGGGTTTAATACACCAAACCCCCCTGTATTATACTAAATCTGCGCGTTTTCCCCCTGTATTTTAAAAATTGCATCATACCCCCTTCTATTAAGGTTTCAGGTGCACATGGTCCCTTGTCTCTATTTCTCCGTTAACGGCGTTAGTTTTTCTTCAAAAGCACGTTCCTCTGAATATTATACATATATCTACGATATATTGAATATATCGCGAAAATTTGAATTAAAAAAAATTGCATCCCTTAAGATTCGAACCTGGTACCTCATGGGAGCAAGACAAGCAATGCAACCTCTACACCACTCAAGGTTAAGTGTTAGAACTAGGAATGTTTGATATATATGGACATTGTTATGGATAAGTGAAATTAAATTTATAATATATAAATTATATTAAATTAAATTATTAAAATATAAAGTTAAGATAATTCAAGTATAATAAACTAAATTATATAAAATTAAACGAAAAAAATAATTTAAATAACTTATTATGTTAAACGAAAAAAAAAATTAAAATAAAATATAAATAAATATAAAAAAATTATAGTTAAATAATAAATAATATAATAATTAAGTAAATCTATATATTTAGAAAAGATTTTAAAAAATATTAAATAGTATAAAAATCATTAAAATAAATAAATACAAATCATATATAGCTATTTAATAAAAAATATTTTTTTTCGAAATTATACTTTAATAATATATTATATATATAAGTATCATTTAATTTTATTACAAATTTAATTTAATTTAATTTATCATTTAATTTTATTATATATTTAATTAATTAAATTAATAATTTAATTTTATTATAAATTATACTTAATATAATTTATACAGATTATATTACGTCAATTCATTACAACGTATATTGAAATTTTATACTACAATTTATTTTACATTTATACTATTAATTTATTAAAATGAAATTATCATTTTGTTTTATATTAGATAGTAATATATTTATTAAGAGTAAATCATATTAAAATTATTTGATAAATAATATTTTTTATTATATTATATTATATTAATTTCAGTTCTTTATTTATTTAATTTATTATTTCATAATAAGATATTTGATTTATTATTTTTTTTACTTTATAATTTTTATACTTGATTATCTTATATAATTATTGTTTTTATTTTTCTTTAATTAGTTTATTTTAATTTTATTTATTAATTAATTTCATTTTTGTATTTATTTTTCTCATTTAAAATTTATTTAGTTACAACTTTATTTAATTTTAGTTCACGCTAATACATTAAATTTTATCTTACTTTATTTTAATTTAAGTTTTTTCATTATTTTAAGTTAATTTAATTTATTGGAAATTATTAGTATTATTATTAATTATTTAATTTATAGTAAATTGACATATTATCCTTTTATTTTATTTATTTACTTATTTTTAAACTATTTAATTCATTTCATTATGATGTATAGATATATTTATGTTAAATAAATTACACATCCATCCATATGGCTTAGTGGTTGAGCGGTCATTCCCTTCCTTTTCAACCCAGGATCGAGTCTTGTTGCCCACATTTCATACCATTTAGGTTTTGCACATAATTCAAGGGTAAAACAGTAATTTTTGCCACTTTGGGGTGAAAAAATAAAGAAAAAGCCGCACAGCACGCGCGTGCACACCACTTCCGTCATCTTAGACGGTTTAGGGTTTTTCGCGCATGCAAAATCTTAATAGAAGGGGGTCTAACGCAATTTTTAAAATATAGGGAGAAAATGCGCAAATTTAGTATAATACAGGAGAATTTAGTGCATTAAACCCTTATCATAAATCACATTTAAGTTGATACAAATTCATCTACTTGTAGTGGTTCCTCATTGAACATTAAGAGCCTAATATTAACTTATTGTTAAATAATTGAACTTATTATAGATGGTTGAACATCGTCGACGTGGACGACCTCGCCCAACCGCCGCCTCAACCTCCTACAGGAGATAATTTGACAGCTCAGCAATCACTCAACTCATGAATGTGGCACCAAACCCCAACACACCTGAAGCCCATGATCGGGTGTTAGAGAGATTCTTGCGTTTCATCCCGCCGAGCTTTCTCGGTGAACCTGATGATGCCAAGGCAGAATACTGGCTTGAACGGATTGAAAGTATCTTTGCAACGTTGCAATACACTGAGGCACAACGTTTGTCCCTAGCTACATTTCGTCTGGAATCTGCTGCACACGATTGGTGGAAGAATGTGTTTGAGAAGTGGACACGAGAGAATAAGGACAGGACTTGGGAGAACTTCATGAGTGAATTCAACACACAATACATCTCACAAGCTGCGAGAGAAGCTAGAAGGGATGAGTTTTACCATCTGAAGCAAGGAGCACTAACTGTAGCACAATACGAGTCCCAGTTTAATCGACTATCCAAATATGCGCCAGGGCTGGTTAGCATTGAAGAGGATAAGTTGTATAAGTTCACTAAAGGCTTGAGGCATTCCTTGCAGCAGAGTCTTCTCACAGTAAGGACGAACACATATGCTGAAGCCGTCGAGGCCGCCACCTAATGAAAGTGGGATGGCATGTCTAGGACAAGCTCAAAATAGCACTGGTGGAAATTTTAAGAGGCAAGCACCAGGGCCGCCTTCTAAACCCCCTCAAAAATTTCAGAAGCCTAGTGGATCAAGAAATGCCACTACTAAAAGAAACCCCCCATCAGAATGCACACCCACTCTGTTCTCACTGCTCCAAGGTTGGGCATAACCGTAATGAGTGCTGGCGATCGCTGGGTAAGTGCATAAGATGTGGTAGTTTACAACATCAAATTAAGGACAGCCTAAAGAGCGGAGCTCCAACTGATAACCGAGCTGCACCGGTGAATCCTGGAAACAACCGAGCTAGGGTACCAGCACGTGTGTTCGATCTGGCAGGGCAGGAAGCTCCAGAAGCAGCTGACGGGGTGGAAGGTACATTTCTCGTATCTAACCACTTTGCATGCGCATTGATAGACCCAGGATCATCTCATTCATTTGTTACTCCTCGATATGCGCAAAAACTGAATGTGTCTATGGATTATTTGTCGATCTGCTTTGAGGTATCAACTCCTATGGGTGCAAGCCAGTTAACTGATGTGGTCTATAATGCATGTGATGTGATAATTGGAAATAGTTGCTTTCCTGCTAATTTGATTTCCTTGCCTATACTTGAGTATGACATGATATTGGGTATGGACTGGCTATCCAAACACTATGCTCAGCTAGACTGTCATTCTAAGATAGTTAGATTTTGTGTGCCTGGTAAGCCTGTGGTAGAACTTTTAGGCAGAGCTAGGGTTAAATTAGCTTCGTTAATATCTGCTATGAAGGTTATGAAAGCAATTTTTAAAGGAGCAGAATGGTACTTAGCTTTCATTATCAACAAACTGAAAAGTAAGTCAGGGATCGAAGCAGTACCCATTGTATCTAAATACGCGGACATGTTCCCCAATGAACTTGTCTCTATACCACCAGATCGAGAGATTGAATTCCATATTGAGATTTTACCTGAAAAAGCTCCAATGGCGAAGACACCCTACCGCATGGCCCCATTGGAACTACAAGAACTAAAAGATCAACTACAGAAGCTATTAGAAGTCGGTTTCATTCATCTTAGTGTGTCACCATGAGGAGCGCCAGTGTTGTTCGTGAAGAAGAAGGATGGAACTTTGAGGTTGTGCATCGACTACCAAGAACTTAATAGCATCACCGTGAAAATAAGTATCTGCTTCAAAGAATAGATGATCTGTTCGATCAGCTACAGGGAGCAACGGTGTATTCAAAGTTCGATCTTTAACAAGGATACTAACAACTGAGGATAAAAGGCGAAGACATACCTAAAACTTCTTTTCAAACCCAGTATGGTCACTATGAGTTTGTAGTGATGCCTTTTGGTTTAACCAATGCGCCAACAACATTTATGGATTTGATGCATCGTGTTTTTCAACCCTTCCTTGATAAGTTTGTCGTAATCTTTATTGACGACATCCTTGTTTATTCCAAATCTGATATGGAGCACGAAATTTATTTGAGACTTGCGACACCATAAGCTATATGCGAAGTTCAGCAAGTGCGAATTCTGGCTAAGAGAAGTGGCATTCCTGGGGCACATTGTTTCTGGTGAAGGCATCACAGTCGATCCAACAAAAGTGCAGACTGTATTGGACTTGAAGAGGCCAAAAACTATCACGGAGATTAGAAGTTTTCTTGGACTTGCGGGGTACTATCGCAAATTCATTAAAGACTTCTAAAAAATAGCTGGAGCACTCACACGACTAACACAAAAACAAGTCAAGTTTGAGTGGAGCGATAAAAGTGAATCGAGTTTCCAGGAACTTAAAAGAAGGCTTACGACAGCACCAATACTAGCTCTTCCGGAAGGAGTGAAAGGTTTGTTATTTACATTGATGCATCTAAAGAAGTTCTAGGAGCAGTGTTGATGCAAAATGGAAAGGTAATTGTTTATGCCTCAATAAAACTAAAATCACATGAGGCAAATTACCCGACTCACGATCTAGAACTTGCGGCCATAGTGTTCGCATTGAAGAAGTGGCGACACTATTTGTATGGAGCTACATTCATTGTCATCACTGACCACAAGAGTCTTAAATACTTATTCTCTCAGAAGGAGTTGAACTTAAGACAGAGAAGGTGGATTGAACTCTTGGAGGACTATCACTTTTCCATACAACATCACCCAGGAAAAGCCAATGTAGTTGCCGATGCATTAAGCAGAAAGGCAAGTATGGCCAGATTTATGGGCCTTTGGAAGGAAGTAATCCAGTGGAACCCACATCACCATGATACTTACTTATTGTGTGCAAACCTCTCGATTGAGCCTACTTGCTTAGTGAGATCGGAGAAGCATAAGAGAAGGATTTAAAACTTCAAGGCTTGAAGGAGAAAGTAAAATCTGGAGAGCGAACATAGTTCAGTATATCTGAAGATGGATTGTTGAAGTTCAAAAATCAAACATGTGTACCAAATGATGAGAAGTTGAAGTGTAGAAACCTTGCGGAGGCACACCGTTCAAAGTACACTATTCACCCAAGAGGAAATAAAATGTATAAAGACTTGAAGAGATACTTTTGATGGGTGAATATGAAAAACCAGGTTGCAGAGTATGTGGCCAAGTGTTTGACTTGTCAAAAGGAAAAAGCTGAACATCAATGCCCATCAGGGTTACTACAACCCTTAGATGTTCCTAAATGGAAATGGGAGTTGATAACAATGGACTTTGTGACGGACCTACCAAGTACCCGAGAAGGATACAACACCGTATGGGTCATAGTGGATAGACTCACTAAGTCAGCCCATTTCTTACCAGTGAAGAAGGTAGACAGCTTGCAATAGTTGGCCCAAACTTACATTCGTGAGATAATCTGACTTCACGGAGTACCCATAGATATAGTCTCTGATCGTGATCTGAGATTTGTCTCGAGATTTTGGAAAAGTCTACACCTAGAATTGGGTACGTCTTTGAGCTTTAGTACAACAGCTCATCCACTAACCGACAGACAATCAGAGAGGATAATCCAAACTCTGGAAGACATGCTTCGAGCCTGCATGTTAGACTTCCAAGGGAATTGGAACAATCATTTCCCATTGGTTGAGTTCGCTTATAACAATAGCTACCAAGCCACAATTGGACTGGAACCATATGAGGCTCTCTACGGTAGGAAATGTAGATCACCACTTCATTGGAAAATTGATGACCGATGGGTACCCAAGGCAAAGAAAGGTCAAACATATGTACCAAAAGTCGACTTAGTTCAAGAAGCAGTGGACAAAGTTCGCCTGGTTAGGGAAAGGATACGCACTGCGCAAAGTCGTCAGAAAAGCTATGCCGAAAAAAAGAAGAAAGGATCTAGAGTTCGATTGTGGGGATGAGGTGTTCCTCAGATTATCACCAAGGAGGGGCCGAGGGGGATAATAAAATCCAAGAAAGGTGGGAAACTTAGCCAATGTATGTTGGCCCATTCAAGATCCTTAAGAGAATCGGCCAGCTAGCCTACCGCCTAGACTTACCGAGTACCCTTGCCGGCATGCATGACGTATTTCACGTCTCAAGATTGAAGAAGTATAGTCCCGATCCAGAACACGTTATTCCAAGAGACATTCCACCCATCATGGATAACTTGACGTACTTAGAAAAACCACTGCGCATCATTGATCGTCAAGTTCGCGTGTTAAGGAAGAGATAAATTCCACTGGTTAAGGTGGTTTGGCAAAACCACAATCGAGACGAAGACGCCACTTGGGAACCAGAGAATGAGATGAAGGAACAATACCCGAAGTTATTCTAGGAAGAATTTGGGGACCAAATTCTTATAAGGAGGGGAGAATGTGATACCCCACATGTACACCATTATCTGAATTGTGCTAATTGTATGATTTATTAGTATTAAGCAATATTTCCTTGAGTAATTTTATTTTACTTTATTTTATTTTTCTTTTTCATGGTATTATTAGATAATGATAATAATAAATGAAATACATATCTCTATTTTACCTATATTATTAACATTGTGTACAAATTTCTAGAGTATTTTACTAACCATTAATATCTTAGACAAAACAAATAATGTAGTTGGTTTGGATAGATAAAACTATGATCCTTCCATTTGAATACATACATATTTATATAAATATGTAAAGTGCTTAACTTTAAAAAAAATAACTGGTATATTATATATATGTATATATTCTTGTATAGCTGCGAGGTTGTGATATATATAGTTGTGTATAAAACTTATTATAGATGCTTAAGGGTATTGATTATAGATAAATAAGTCAGTAAGATTGTTTAGGTAGTTTAATTAGATATGTGCTAGAAATATTACATCTCATAAAAAANCAAAGAGAGATCAGACCCAATTCTCCAATCGAAATAACAGATTTCAGAACATCACATTTTTCCATTCACGGATGCGTCCCTTACTCTTCTGAAACATCCACTCTCCAATACAAATCACTGTTATCAGAGTAATCATTGCCTTTAGCGTGTACTCTTCATGTTGCAGACAATTTTTCTACACAATCCACACACAACCTATTCTACTTAATCATTTTATACACCGTTCACAACAATCAGAAACAATTTATCTTACTGAACCATTTTATACATCCTTCACACAAAACTCAAATGTCATCCTTTTAGTTCAAACAACGCGAAAACCACAAAACAAATTTCCTATCTCAAGTAAACTTTCACTCTGCATCGAACAAAATAACATCTCGAGGAGTAATCGTCCGTAGTAGAAGTCTGGGAGCAAAATAGAAGCACGCATCATCCTAATCCCCAAATACTAAAAAGAAAAGAGGTGGGTGATTAAATTCTTGAATAATTAAAATAAAAAGAAATGTGTTATCTCAAAAATACTATTCATGTATATATATATTATATACTGTTTGTGTTGAACATACTATTGGGATTGTTACATATATATTTTTCCCGCGATGCGTATATATATATATATATATGGGATGGATCCAATGAGTCCACCTCTTAAAATGTGGACGTGAGACTCAATTTTAGCCACTCATTTTGTCTAGATCAAGAATTTATGTTAATCAATTAAAATATATATTAATTAAATAACAAAAATAATTAGTAGTTGACTCTGGCGTTGACCGTTGACTCTAGCATTGACCGTTGACTTCCGGCGAGAATCGTTGACTTTCGACGTTGACAATTGACTTTCGGCGTTGACCGTTGACTTCTGGCGTTGACCCGTTGACCTTAGTATGCATCATGTATGAAAAAATAATTAAAGACAACTAACCTAGCAACAACAGAAAACAAACCTAGCAACTAGACATAACTAACCTAGCAACATCAGACATATATTTAACTAACCTGGCAACAATAGAAAACTAACCTAGCAACAACAGACAACTAACCTAGCAACTACATAGAACTAACTTAGCAACAAGATAGAACTAACCTAACAACAACAGACAACTAACCTAGCAACTAGACATAACTAACCTAGCAAACAAGATAAAAATAACCTAGCAACAACAGACAACTAACCTAGCAACTAGACATAACTAACCTAGCAACATCAAACCTACACTTGTCGGGTCCTCCGTGACACCGATCAGGTGCTTCACGTCGAGCTTTCCGCTGCCCACCTCCCAGAGCCCATCTTTCACACCTTGGTTTATGCCAAGTGTACAAGGGTCGGGCGATATGATCTTTGGGACACCCTGCGTGAGATTGCTGAGAGTATGGAGGGATTGCCATGGATGGTTAGTGGCGATTTCAACACCTTTCTGCACCCCGATGAGCGTGTGGGTGGCCGTTCGGACCGGTCACGGGAGATGTGGGATTTTGCTCAGGCGGTGGCGGAATGTGAGTTAATGGACACTGGATGTGATGGTTAGCCTTTCACGTGGGTGAGGGACGGACTCGAAGAGAGACTCAACCGTGCCTTGGTTTCTGAGGCGTGGGCGAAGGTGTTTGCGATTACGACCGTCACACACCTTACTCGATTTGGATCTGACCATTCACCTCTTCTCATCCGGTGCCGATTTTCGAACACCCCCCGCCGCTCTTCCTTTAGGTTCCAGAACATATCGGTTCGCCACCACTCCTTCGACGACACTGTCAGGGATTCTTGGCTTCAGCTGACTGGGCTCTTCGGGATGCGCAATCTCGAGGCGAAGCTCGGCAGACTGCAGCGTCGATTGAGACAGTGGAACTGGGATGTTTTTTGAAACCTTCATCAGCGTCTTTCTGCGGCTCAGAGTGCGCACGCGGCGGCTGAAGGGGCCTATGACCTGGACCCCACTCCGGAAAATAGGACTGCGATGCACTGCTGCCACGCTGAGTAACAGCTCCGACTCCTTATAGAGGAGGACTTTTAGAAGCAGAAGGCGGCCATTCGCTGGGTGGCCGAGGGCGAGCGGAATACTTGGTTCTTCTAGGGTTAAGTTAGGCAGAAGCGTGCTAAGTCGTATATCCATAGTATCGAGGATGATGGGTCATCCCTGACACAGGAGTCTCAGATTCGGGAGTCGGCTGTTGCTCACTTCCAGACCCTCTTCACCTCTGACAGAGGGTCCCTCGTTGCCCCGACCGCTTCTCTCTTCCCCACCATCCCCCCTTCGGTCGATCTTATTGGCCTTTGTGAGCTCCCGAGTAGGGAGGAGGTTAGGGATACTGTTTTCGGGATTGATCCCAACAGCGTTTCTGGCCCGGATGGTTTCTCTTCTCTCTTCTACCAGGTCTGCTGGGATTTAGTCGATCCTAACTTCAAGGAGCAATGTTGGATTTTTTCTCCGGTCACCGGATGTCGGATTCCTTCACGTCTACCTCCGTCGTCTTGATCCCCAAAAGACCTAATCTGAGCTCTTGGTCCGACTACAGGCCCATCAGCCTGTGTAACGTGACCAACAAGCTCATTTCGAAGATTCTTAACGGTCGTCTTTCCCTTCTTCTCCCCTCCCTCATCTCTCCGAACCAGAGTGGCTTCGTCAAGGATCGGGTCATTAGTGATAACATCCTTTTGGCCCAGGAGATGATCCACGACATCTCCCGTGCGGATTAGAAGCGCGCTCCGAATATTGTGCTGAAGCTAGATATGGCTAAGGCGTATGATAGGGTGGAGTGGCCGTTTCTGAGGGAGGCACTGGCTTGGATGGGATTTCCTGAGCGTTGGATCAATTTTGTGGAGGCGTGTGTGGAGCACTGCACGTTCTCGGTCCTGGTTAATTGCAGCCCCACCGACTTCTTTCCCTCCTCTAGAGGCCTTAGACAGGGCGACCCCCTTTCTCCTTCCCTTTTCGTTCTTGCGGCGGACTATCTCTCTCGCTGCCTTGACGGCTTCATCCGCGACTCTCCCAGATGACCTACAGCATCCGTGGTTATGGTCCTCCCATCTCTCATCTCTCTTATGCGGATGACATCATCATCTTCACCCGGGCGGATGATGATGGACTGGTTGAGCTTATGCGCCTTCTGGAGCACTATGGCTCGGTCACCGGCCAGCTGGTCAGTGTGCAGAAGAGCACCTTCACCCTCTCCTCTTCCAGCGCGGATAGGTGGGCTCAGCGGGTCCACGAGATTACTGGCTTTGCACACGGCGACCTTCCCATTACCTACCTTGGTGTCCCTTTATATAAGGGCAACCTCACGAGAGCGCTATTTGCGGGCGTCAGGCAGAGGATGATTGACATGATCTCTGGTTGGTCGCATAGACATCTTTCTTTCGATCGGCTTGCGCTGATCAAGAGCACTCTTAGCTCCCTTCCGATTCATTTGCTTATGGTCCTCATCCCCCCTAGGTCTACTCTTGACGAGATTGACCAGATTATGGCTCGTTATATCTGGGGTTACAAGGACGATTTCGGGAGGGGGAGACGTACCCACTGGGTGAGTTGGGACTCTATCTGCCGCCCCTTCTCCGAGGGTGGCCTTGGCATCCGCCGCCTCAGGGATATTGTTACAGCTTTCTCCTACCAACTGTGGTGGCACTTCAGGGAGTGAAAGTCGCTTTGGGCTCAGTACCTACGTGGCAAGGACTGCCCTAGACGTGCCAACCACCCTTGTTGGGTGACAGTTGTTGATCATGATAGCAGACAGTGGCGGCGCCTCACAAGGGTCCGTAGGCGCGCCCAGGATCACATCTTCTGGGTTTTGGGCGAAGGCGAGGTTAATTTCTGAGATGAGTGGTGGTTAGGTGATAGGCCGTTGTCTAGGGATAGGCAGGTGACGCATTCCGCCTACCTGCTTGTGCGTGACCTTTGGACGGATGGGTCGTGGGATAGGGGGAAGCTTGATAGGGAGTTGGGCTTTGGTGCGGGTTTTAGCGAGCATTTATTAGATCAGATCCAACAGATCCCCATCTCGGGGGACGGTTCGGATGGCATGAGGTGGAGACTTACATCATCGGTGTGTTTTCTACTACCTCCGCTTGGGAGCACATCAGACTGAGAGATCGGCCTAATCTTCTCTTCGGGGCCATCTGGAGCGACCTTTTCACCCCTACCATTTCTGTGTTCCATTGGCGCCTTCATTTGTGCCGGATACCAGTGGATACTGTGTTACACGCAAGGGGGATCTCCTTCTCCTCTCGGTGTGTGTGTTGTTTTGAGACTGGGCACCATGAGACCGAGACCTTTACCCACCTTTTCTTAGAGAGTGAGACTGTGAGGAGAGTGTGGGAGCATTTTGCCACTTGGACCCATATATTCCTACCCACCACAGACAGTTTATTTGAGCTCCTGAGTTTTTTCTCACAGAGCACACACCTTAGACACGTGGGCTTCCTCATTCCTTGTTTGATCCTTTGGTTCACCTGGACGGAGAGGAATAGTGCGAAGCATAGGGATATTACTTTTTTATTTTCTCACATTGTTTTGCAGGTAGAGAGACACATTTCACTCCTCATAGCATTGGGCAGGCTCACAACCCAAGACTTGACAGGCTGCACGCCACCACATCGCTACATGGTGGCTCCCTCATCGCCTGTTCGGCTCCCTCGGCCCAGAGCTGTTGTTTGGCTTCGACCTGACTCTCCGTGGGTCAAGTTGAACACTGATGGCTCTTTTGATCACCATACCAGAGCTGCCGGAGGAGGAAGCTTGATCCGGGACAACAGCGGTGCCTTCATCACCGCCTTCCATGCGCCCCTTCAGGCCTCCTCGAGCTATGACGCAGAGATTCAGGCATTACAGATTGGCCTTCAGATTGTTGTCTACATCTCTAGTCATATTTGGATCGAGCTGGACGCTGCGGCTGTCGCCACCCTCCAGACTTCGGGCCACCAGGGCTCGTGGCAGATTCAGCACCCGCTTATGCGCATTAGAGCTCTACTTTGGTCTGTCCATCACAGGATCACGCACATTTTCCGTGAGGGGAACAGACCTTCTGACTACCTTTGCAGCCTTGGCACCACCATACCAGACCCACATATGTTTCAGACCGACACTACTCCACTCCGCCTTCGCACGCTTGTACGGATGGACCAGCTTGGATATCCATCGTTCCGCTTTCAATAGATTAGGTCTATTTCTTTCATTAGATTAGTCTTTTTATTCCGGGCACCTGTTAACCTGAAGACAGACTTTGTATTGTTTTTTCTTTGGTTTTCTTGTTTTTTCTTTTTGGTTTTTTGTTTTTCTTGTAAGACTCTGTAGACTGTAGTATGTTGATATTTTGGACCCGTTTTGGGGTCTTGATCTATGCACAGGTTGGGGATCCAGCCCAATCCTCCGCCCTTCCGGAGCGTTGTTCCTAGCAGCAGTAGAGCACTAACCTAGCAGGTGTAGACAAAAAAACTAGCAGCATCAGACAACTAACCTTGCAACTACATTGAACTGACCTAGCAACTACATTAACCTAGCAACAACAGAAAACTAACCTAGCAACAAGAGACAACTAACCAAGAAACTACTTAGAACCAACCTAGCAACTACTTTGACCATCAGGAAAAACAAATGCTCTCACCTCTCTCTAGCTTTCTCTCTCTAGGATTCCCCTTCACCCTCACCCAACACATCCCTTCCCCCTCGGCCACCTCCACTCCCGACAAGTCGGCCCTCCAGCCGCCGTCGCCGGCGGCCTCCCTGGCCTCTGGGGCCACGACATCTTTTACCTATTTTTCACTCGTTCTTTAATTCTATTAGTCCCTAATTTATTTCAGTGTTTTCCCAATCATGGAACTTACAGATTTAGAAAAGTTCTTGTCAAATCCGGAAGTTCGAGAAGCTATCTCATCTATTCTAAAAAAAAATCAATCAATAAATCTCCAAGAAGGAAAAAACACAAAAGAAAGAGATATATTAGTCGCTGCTGAGAAAAACTCGGTTGGGACATCTGCGCCGGAACCCTTAGAGACTTTCTTGACGGAAAAAACTAATAGCGTCGCTGCAGCCACTGAACCGGGTAAGTCTCAGAGGCCATCGTCTTCTTCAACTGGATTTGGAACGGGCCGGTCAGATGTTTCCTTTGACCCGCGAACGGGAAATCGAGATCCAAGAAGGAAGGCTACTGAACAGAGGGGTTCTCTCGGCCCGAAAACAGCAAATCGAGATGCAAAAATCGAAAATAATGGACCGCCGCTCGTTCCCGTGTCGGTTACCCCGTCGCTGAAACTTTCTTCGCCGGAAAAGATGATCTCCGCCGCCACGTTGACTGGTCCGCATTCTCTGTCCCATCCTCAACATTTAAATGACAGAGATATGATAGGGTTAGGAGATTTGGAAGGCAATGTTTGCAAATTGGGCCAAAACATCAATTCTGCACCATCATTTGAGCCCAACAACAAAAGCATCCCTACTCGGCCCAACACCCATCCCTCTGACACAGACCCGTCTTCGGCTCACCACCCATGTCCAATCCGTCCCGATACAAAATCCTCGATCACTCCGCAATCTACTGTGCATCAAAACCAACTGATCCAAAATCAGCCCTTTTTTGGGCCTTTCCACCTTCGGGCCCACTCATCCTTCTAACCTCCCACAGCCCACATCCATAACATCTTCAACACAGCCCACCAACCAGCAACTGCCCGTCTTCTCCCTTCAGTCAGCCCCCTCCGCCTTCATCCATCCGACAGCCGCCGACCTGCCCTCCGCCGGCGACGTCACCGGAAATTCCAAGACCGCCGGCAATCCTTCCGGGGATATCCGGGAGTCAATTTCGGCCGAAATTCTCGGTCCCCGACCAAACACACCTCCTCCGACCAACAAACTCACTGGAGCTGCCTCTCTTGTGGTTGGAGATTCTGAACCCGATGTCATGTACGTGCGAGAAGACGGTGTTGTGGTTGCGGGCCCAAACACGACATCCACGGCACACCTTACCGGAACTTCCCCAACGAGCACTTCGACGCCCAAAACCGCTGCAGCCGAACCACCTCCGGGCACCTCTACCGTCCCACTTTCCTTCCGAGAGGCTATTACGGGGAGGAGAGATGGCGGCACGGGCGCCCCACGTCCGACGCCCAAGGATTTCACCTTTGACGGGGGATACGAACATGCTTGCGGAACCATTATCCGCTTGGAGGGAAATAAGGTGAAGGCCCGATTCACTGAAGTAGAATCTGACACCCTTGTCGGTAAGTTAGCTAACACCCTGATTTTTAAGTTTACTTATGCTATCCCTGCCCCTCAAGATATATCTGCTGGATTAGGTAAACTGGGTTTTAAGGGTAGAGTGTCGTCTAAGTGGTATAATTTCAATCACCTCCTAGTCACCTTTCATCTTCCCAAGGATTATAACGAGGTTTGGCTTAAGACCTCGATTCATCTGTGTGGATGCCCAGCTAGGGTGTTTAAGTATAATGTCGGGTCCAACCCAAAGACGGAGACGCCTGTTGTCCCCGTGTGGTGTCGTCTACCCGGCCTCCCACCCCACCTTTACGACCATGCTGCCATCATTACGCTAGCTAAGTGTATTGGATAGCCGATTCGTATTGACGCCCCGACGGCCCTCCAGTCAAGGGCTAACGTGGCGAGATTTTGTGTAGAGATAGACCTTAGAGTCGAGCCCGTCCACGAGATTGAGATTGAGCAGGGCTCAGAGACCTTTATTCAGCGGGTGATCTATGAGAAGATTCCCGCGTTCTGCACTTTGTGCAGTCATGTGGGACATATTGCGACTGACTGCTACGTTAGTGGCAATAAGCCACAGCCCACACTTCCACAGCGCGATTCAGCCGGGGACCTTCACCGCCTGGAGGGACCCGAAGGAAAAGAGCAAAAGCCCTCTCCGCGCGCCCGAGACTCCGAATGGGTCTAAGGATAAGGGCAAGGTTGTGATTGTCGATACTGCCCAAACTGGGAAGGATGCTCATCCTAACCAGCCTAAGCAGTTGGCCATAGTAGGGCCCAAGCCCAAGTCCACGGGCTTTCTCCCTAGACAGACTTTACAGTCGGCCTTCAAGGCCAACCACTCGTATTTTGCTATTCTCTCTCCAGAGGCAGAGAATGAGGCTGTGCCTTTCTCCAGCAGCCCACCTAGGATTACGGACCTTACGCTTCTGGATGACGACGACCTCCTCATTGACGATATGGACCAGCCAGACGCCTCGTCCAGGGAAGAGTCCATCCACCTATCTGATGAGAGTGCGCGCGATACCGGTCCTTTGATTGTGCGCGTATCTAGCCCGGTCCGATCTTCGGATTTGAGGGCTACTGCCGTCACCGCTCCCCCAAAAGGGGATGAGTCGGCCCATCCTCCCTGCTTAGATTGGGAGCTCGGCTGAGCATATAGCCAGCTCCCATTCTCCTTCTGGCAGCGAGCACCCGAGTGCTCCGCCTGCTGGAACCTCTCTTTCACCCATCCCCGAGCAGGCATGCGGTCTTAACCGCGCTCAGCATGACGTCTCGTGCGAGAGCTTCGCCTCTAATGCCTTCGTTCACTACGACAGACAGGAGACAGCCCCGGAGATGGGGCAACCTGCTAGTGTTGTTATAGGTCAGGTTTCCCAGCCAGAACAGGCCACGAGCACCTACTGAGGCAGACAGTCCACGAGGACCAGAGCCACGCAGTGCACGACATGACGGACGATCTCCCCTGCTATTCGATCCTTCCGCCACATGCCTTCTTTAGGTGGCCCGACTCAGCCTCGCCACAGGCGGACTATGTCCGGTGGCTCTTGCGACCGTTGATATGTCTATCACATCCATTACTTGGAATGGCCGTGGCCTGGCGAATAGGGCTACTCTCTCTCACCTTCACTCTCTCATTCGTGATCACAGACTCGATTTTGTTGGCTTTATTGAGCCGATGATTTGCACCCCTTCTTTTGACTACTACTCGCGTCGCCTTGGCTTTCACTCGGGCGTGGGTAATATTTCGCATAAGATCTGGTTCTTCACTCGCGCGACTACACCTGTCGGGTCCTCCGTGACACCGATCAGGTGCTTCACGTTGAGCTTTCCGCTGCCCACCTCCCAGAGCCCATCTTTCACACCTTGGTTTATGCCAAGTGTACTAGGGTCGGGTGATATGACATTTGGGACACCCTGCGTGAGATTGCCGAGGGTATGGACGGATTGCCATGGATGGTTAGTGGCGATTTCAATATCTTTCTGCATCCCGATGAGCGTGTGGATGGCCGTTCAGACCGGTCACGGGAGATGTGGGATTTTGCTCAGACGGTGGCGGACTGTGAGTTAATTGACACTGGATGTGATGGTGAGCCCTTCACGTGGGTGAGGGACGGACTCAAAGAGAGGTTAGACCGTGCCTTGGTTTCTGAGGCGTGGGCGAAGGTGTTTGCGGTTACGACCGTCACACACCTTACTCGATTTGGATCTGACCATTCACCCCTTCTCATCCGGTGCCGATTTTCGAGCATCCCCTGCCGCTCTTCATTTAGGTTCCAGAACATGTGGGTTCGCCACCACTCCTTCCACGACACTGTTAGGATTCCTGGCTTCAGCCGACTGGGTTCTTCGGGATGCGCAATCTCGAGGTGAAGCTCGGCAGACTGCGGCGTCGGTTGAGACAGTGGAACTGGGATGTTTTTGGAAACCTTCATCAGCGCCTTGCTGCGGCTCAGAGTGCGCACGCGACGGCTGAGCGGGCCTATGACCTGGACCCCACGCCGAGTACCAGCTCCGACTCCTTATGGAGGAGGACTTTTGGAAGTAGAAGACGGCCGTTCGTTGGGTGGCCGAGGGCGAGCGGAACACTAGGTTCTTCCAGGGCTACGTTAGGCAGAAGCGTGCTAAGTCGTACATCCATAGTATCGAGGCGGATGGGACATCCCTAACCCAGGAGGCTCTGATTCGGGAGTCGGCTGTTGCTCATTTCCAGACCCTCTTCACCTCTGACAGAGGGTCCCTCGTGGCCCCGACTGCTTCTCTTTTCCCCACCATCCTTCCTTCGGTCGATCTCATTGGCCTCTGTGAGCTCCCGAGTACGGAGGAGGTTAGGGATGCTGTATTCGGGATTGATTCCAACAACGTTTCTGGCCTAGATGGTTTCTCCTCCCTCTTTTATCAGGTCTGCTGGGATTTCGTCGAGACTAACGTCGAGGAGGCGATGTTGGATTTTTTCTCCGGTCACCGGATGCCGGATTCCTTCACGTCTACCTCTGTCGTCTTGATCCCCAAAAGACCCAACCCGAGCTCTTGGTTTGATTACAGGCCCATCAGCCTGTGTAACGTGACCAACAAGCTCATTTCAAAGTACGACCGTCTTTCCCCTCTTCTCCCCTCCCTCATCTCTCCGAACCAGAGTAGATTCATCAAGGATCGGGTCATTAGTGATAACATCCTTTTGGCCCAGGAGATGATCCACGACATCTCCTGTGCGGATTGGAAGCGGGCTCTGAATATCGCGCTGAAGCTAGATATGGCTAAGGCGTATGATAGGGTAGAGTGGCCGTTTCTTAGGGAGGCCCTAGCTAGAATGGGATTTCCTAAGCGTTGGATCAGTTTTGTTGAGGCGTGCGTGGAGCACTGCACGTTCTCGGTCCTGGTCAATGGCAGCCCCACCGACTTCTTTCCCTTCTCTAGAGGCCTTAGAAAGGGCGACCCCCTATCTCCTTCACTCTTCGTTCTTGCGGCGGACTACCTCTCTCGCTGCCTTGACGGTTTCATCCGCGACTCTCCTCATATGAACTATAGCACCCGTGGCTATGTTCCTCCCATTTCTCACCTCTCTTACGCGAATGACATCATCATCTTCACCTGGGCGGATGATGATGGACTGGTCGAGCTCATGCGCCTTCTGGAGCACTATGGCTCGATCACCGGTCAGCTGGTCAGTGTGCAGAAGAGCACCTTCACCCTCTCCTCTTCCAGCGCAGACAGGTGGGCTCAGCGGGTCCACGACATTACTGGCTTTGTGCGTGGCGACCTTCCCATTACCTACCTTAGTGTCCCTTTATATAAGGTAACCTCACGAGAGCGCTCTTTGCGGGCGTCAGGCAGAGGATGATCGACAGGATCTCTGGTTGGTCGCATAGACATCTTTCCTTCGGTGGTCGGCTTGCGTTGATCAAGAGCACCCTTAGCTCTCTTCCGATTCACTTGCTTATGGTCCTCGACCCCCCTAGGTCTACTCTTGACGAGATAGACCAGATTATGACTCGTTATTTCTGGGGTTACGAGGATGGTTCTGGGAGGGGGAGACGTACCCACTGGGTGAGTTGGGACTCTATCTTTCGTCCCCTACCCGAGGGTGGCCTTGACATCCGCCGCCTCAGGGACATTGTTGCAGCTTTTTCCTACAAGCTATGGTGGCGCTTCAGGGAGGGAAAGTCGCTTTGGGCTCAGTACCTTCGCGGCAAGTACTGCCCTAGACGTGCCAACCACCCTTGTTGGGTGACGGCTTTTGATCATGATAGTAGGCAGTGGCGGCGCCTCACTAGGCTTGGTAGGCGCGCCCATGATCACATCTTCTGGGTTCTGGGCGAGGGCGATGTTAGTTTCTGGGATGAGTGGTGGGTAGGTGATAGGCCGTTGTCTGGGGATAGGCAGGTATCGCATTCCTTTACCTGCTTGTGAGAGACCTCTGGACGGACGGGTCGTGGGATAAGGGGAAGCTAGATAGGGAGTTGGGGTCTGGTGCGGGTTTTAGCGAGCAGTTATTAGATCAGATCCAGCAAATCCCTATCTCGGGGGACGGTTCAGATAGCATGAGGTGGAGACTTACATCATCGAGTGTGTTTACTACTACCTCGGCTTGGGAGCAGATCAGGCTGATGGATCGGCCTAATCTCCTCTTCGGGGCTACACGCAAGGGGGATCTCCTTCCCCTCTCGGTGTGTGTGTTGTTCTGAGACTGGACGCCATGAGACCGAGACCTTTACCCACCTTTTCCTAGAGAGTGTGATTGTGAGGAGAGTGTGGGAGCATTTTTGCCACTTTGACCCATATATCCCTACCCACCACAGACAGTTTCTTTGAGCTCCTGAGTTTTTTCTCACAGAGCACACACCTTAGACACGTGGGCTTCCTCATTCCTTATCTGAACCTTTGGTTCACCTGGACGGAAAGGAATAGTGCGAAGCATAGGGATATTACTTTTATGTTTTCTCACATTGTTTTGCAGGTAGAGAGACACATTTCACTCCTCATCACATTGGGCAGGCTCATGGGCCGAGACTGGACAGGCTGTACGCCACCATACCGTTACATGGTGGCCCCACCACCGCCTGTTCGGCACCCTCGGTCTAGAGATGTTGTTTAGCTTCGACCTGACTCTCCGTGGGTTAAGCTGAACACTGATGGTTCCTTGGATCGTCACACTGGAGTTGCCGGAGGAGGAGGCTTGATCCGGGACCACAGCGGCGCCCTCATCACCACCTTCCTTATGCCTCTTCAAGCCTGCTCGAGCTATGATGCAGAGATTCAGGCTTTACAGATCGGCCTTCAGATTGCTGTCCACCTCTCTAGCCACATTTGGATCGAGCTAGACGCTGCGGCTGTAGCCACCCTTTTGACCTTGGGCCACCAGGGTTCGTGGCAGATTCAGCACCCTCTTATGCGTATTAAAATCTTTCAATTTTGGAAATTCTTATTCGAATAGGCGCGGGGAGAGCGAACGAAGAGTGGGAACGGAACTCTTGAGACGAATGTTCTCCCTAAACGCTTTCTACTAGCCCCACCGTAATGAAATTGTTAGATAGTTAGGCCGGTTTGGCACTCGACCCTGATTTTTTACTTTACTTCGCTTCGCCAATACAGGTTGGTGGGTACGAGGTCTCGACCATGAGCCCTACCCGGTCTGTCCATCACAGGATCACGCACATTTCCGTGAGGGAAACCGACCTGCCGACTATCTTGCCAGCCTTGGCGCCACCATACCAGACACACATACATTTCAGACCGACACTGCTCCACTCTGCTTTCGCACGCTTGTTCGGATGGACCAGCTTGGATATCCATCTTTCCGATTTTAGTAGATTAGGTTTTTGCTCTCATTAGATTGGATCTTGCTTCCGGGAACCTGTTAGCCCGTGGACAGACTTTGTATCTTTCTTCCTTTTGGTTTTCTTTTGTTGGTTTTGTTTGGTTTTGCTCCAAATACTTTGTAGTTTGTTGACACTTTGGGCCCCAGTTTCCGGGTCTTGATTTATGTACAAGTTAAGGATCCAGCCCAATCCCCCGCCCTTCCAGGGTGTTGTTTGGTAAAAAAAAATAAATAAATAAAAAATAAAAAAATAAAACCTAGCAACTACTTTAAACTAACTTAGCAACAAGATAGATAGCTAGGGTTTCGCTCATCTCCGCATTTTGCCAGAAGCTCCGCAGACTCGAGCAACAATGGTGGCCACCAAGAAAACCAAGAAGACCCACGAGAGCATCAACAACAGGCTCGCTCTGGTGATGAAGAGCGGAAGGTACACGCTCGGTTACAAGACCGTGCTCAAAACTCTGCGAAACTCCAAAGGTAAGCTGATTCTCATCTCAAACAACTGCCCGCCCTTGAGGAAATCGGAGATCGAGTACTATGCTATGCTTGCAAAAGTTGGGGATGTCGACTTGGGGACAGCTTGCGGAAAGTACTTCCGTGTATCTTGCCTCAGCATTGTTGATCCAGGTGACTCGGACATCATCAAGTCTTTGTCTGGTGAGCACTGAGAAGAGAGTGATAGCTTTATGCATTTCAACAGTTCCAATCAATTTTTAAAGTGCTTCCGATATTCAGTTGTAGAACAGAAGTTTGGTGTTGGATTCAATGTGTTTTGTTTCCGTAGGGCAGTAAGGTTATTTACTTGCTTGTTTATGACAGACCATTAATTTTGCTATTGACATATGTTCTATGATGGGTGTAAGCTTTTTTATACTTTAGTATGAAAAATACTTAGCAACAAGATAGAACTAACCTAGCAACAACAGACAACTAACCTAGCAACTAGACATAACTAACCTAGCAACAAGATAGAAATAACCTAGCAGTAACAGACAACTGACCTAGCAACTAGACATAACTAACCTAGCAACATCAAACAACTAACCTAGCAACTAGACACAACTAACCTAGCAACTAAATACAACTAACCTAACAAGAACTAATAACTAACCTAACAACTACTAACCTAGCACTACAGAGAACTAACCTAGCAACTACAGAGAACTAGCCTAACAGCTACTAACTTAGCAACTACAGAGAACTAACCTAGCAACTAGAGAGAACTAACCTAGTTGGAAGGTTAGTTGTCAACGGTCAACGCCGGAAGTCAACGGATTTTGCCGGAAGTCAACGGTCAACGCCGGAGTCAACGGCTCAAAATAATATTTAAATAATTAAAATAATAAAAAGAAAATAGTAAATCTTGGCCACACATGATGTACCAAAACTTGTGGCTAAAAATGAGTCTCACGCCCTCACTTTAAATAAGTGGATGCATTGGAACCAATTCCTATATATATATATATACTGCCTTATTGATGAATTATTTATTTACTATATTTTTGATATATAGTTGTGATCGTGTATATATATTTATCTTCTCTGTGATGTGTATTAATATTTTATCTGTTTCATTTGTTCCTATATGCAATGTGTATTAAACGTTTTATCTGTTATTAATATTTTTATATGCTTTATTGTATTAAACTTTTTATTTGTGTGTACGAACTTTTTATTTGTTTTATCTGATTTATTGTATTAAACTCTTTATCTCTTTTATATACGTATAATGCGTGTGTCTGTTAATCTGTGAGAATATCGGTTGATTTATTTTTCTCTTCCCTGCCTATTTGCGTGCGTAATATATATTTGTGCAACTCTAGACATTATAATTTTATTTACATGCAACAATTAATTATACCACCTGAATAAAATAGATCTTGGTGACACTAATATAATTGTTGTGATAAAAACTTGGAATATACTAAGTAATGAATTTAATATTAAATCAAATTTTGTTAAATTGTGCATGTAAGTAAGTGAATTTAATAGGACACATATATTTAATTTTAATATCGGTAATACCATATATATATATATATATATATATATATATATATATATATATATATATATATATATATATATATATATATATATATATATATATATATATATATATATATATATATATATATATATATATATATATATATATATATATATATATATATATATATATATATATATATATATATATATATATATATATATATATATATATATATATATATATATATATATATATATATATATATATATATATATATATATATATATATATATATATATATATATATATATATATATATATATATATATATATATATATATATATATATATATATATATATATATATATATATATATATATATATATATATATATTCTCTTATCCCCTCTTTAATATAATTTGAAAACGTGTTGAGCCTAAATGGCTACTCCGCATGCTTCGGAAGCTTACTTGGCAACATTACATGCTTCGGCTTTTGGTTCAGATACATTCCCTAATTGTTTAAACTAAATACTTAATAAATAGGATTCGTGTAAATCCTTCAACTCCAAATTCTTATCTTATAAAGCTTACTTGCCAACATTACATCTTAGGATTCTTATCTTGTCGTGTAAACCAAATAAAAAAATTTAATTTTATATATTATTTTATATAATTAATGTAAACAGTAACTTTTTTTATATAGTTTAAATTAAAAAAAATACTATAATTTTACAAAAAATATATAGCCACTTGCATATTATATCTTTTCAGTCCAAACATAAATAAATTATTTAAATCTTTTTAGAATATCTATAAAAATACATTGAAATAGTTATAAAATATTATATGATCTTTTTAATATATTTTAAAGAGTTGAAATAGTTATACAACAACATGTGTGTTTTCTATTATTTTACGTTTTATATTTTTTTTTAAAACAACCCGTGTAGTATACGGGTTATATATAAAAAGAAGCTATTGCCCTCAATGAGTGACGCGTGTCAAGTTTTTCACTTCAGGTTTTAAAAACGACGTCGTTGTAATTGTCATAAAGTGACGTCGTTCTGCTTAGCCAACCCATTTCTCTTATCGCTTGCATTATTCCAGAACCCTAATCACGACACCACTCTTTCTAATTCCTCGACACCGCCCCTACCATTGCATCATACAACCTTGATTAACCACAAGAGAGAGGAAAGAAGACCAATAACAGAGTGAGTCTGAAACTCTTTCTCATTAACAGTTTCTCCGACCGCAGCCGCTGGGAACCTCCGTCTAGAGCAAGGAATACAAGGAGGCGCCGCCGGCGCCTCTGTTCGATCCCGGTGAGCTCAATTCGTGGTCCTTCTGGTGGGCTAACATGGCCGAGTTCATGTCCACTTTCCTTTTTTTATACATCACGGTAATAACGGTGATGGGGCTCTGGAGGTCCGACAGCAAATGCTCGACAGTCGGGATTCAGGGGTTGTCTGTACTTTTTGTGGGATGGTTTTTGCCCTTAATGTACCGCTTGAATTCTTGGTAATTTTTTCCCTCTCTTCAAGTCAATACTATCTGTAATTTTCTGTGAGTGCGTTTACTGATTTGTTGGGGATTTCCTTGATGTTTGAGCTTTATTTTTTCTTCAGCTGGTATTGTGCTATTAATTTTCTTAATTTTTTGTTCTAACTCTGTAAATTAAGTTTTGGAATGGATCTGTGTTCCTTTTTATCCTTACCTTTTGTCATGTTATTCTTCAGCTAAATTGATGATTCTGATTCTATTCTGTTTCTGGTTTGAAAGTTTTTCATGGAAATGATTTCATGCGCTAACCTGTAAGCTTGTCATGTTTATTCTTGAGCTAAATTTATCGGTAAAAGTGACAATCTGATTATATCCTGTTTTTTAGTTTGAAATTTTTCCCTTCAAAATAATTTCATGTGTTAATCTGTAAGTTCATGTTTATTCTTGAGCTCAATTCATCTGTAAAAGTGATAAATATGATTCTATAAACATTCCATTGCCTCATTTTCTCTGTACTGGTTACATGAGAACCAAACTAAGTAAAACATATAGGTTCTGGTGTACACCTGATGTCCTGATTATGTACAATTATATTGCTCTTTGAAGCTGAAAACCTGTGTGTGTTTGTAAATTTTCTCAAGTTGTTCCATTATTACCAAACTAAGTAAAATATATAGGTCCCGATGTACACTTGATGTCCTGATTATGTATAATTATATTGCTCTTTCAAGCTGAAAACCTGTGTGTTTGTGATTTTCTCAATTTGTTCCATTATTATTCTACTAGACTACTACCTTGGCCTTTGAAATTTTAAACTGGTTGCATTTGTTAGTCGATGATCATTTGTGTGCTGAGCATAAACTCCTTCTAATATGCACTTCTAAAGATTCAACTTGATCAATCCAGAAGCAAGTAACTTTATTTAAGTAGGGAAAATATGTTCAAGATGGATATTTAAGTAGGGAAACTTTATTTCCCCTACTTAAATAAAGTTGCTTGCAATTGGAATTGTTTTAATGGTTATTTAAGCAAATGGCTATTCCTGACGTTAACTCCAAAATGCCATCACATTGCATCGGATACATTATGAAACAGTTTGTTCCCTTCTGAAGTAATAGTTTCCTGGTAGAGCATAAATTAGCTATTATTTCGGGTCTATTTGTATATATTATTATCAATCTTTTCAGAAACTTGTGCTCTTGTATATAAGTTATATAAGGATTTTGCTCATTTCTTTGTTGTTCAGGAGGGAAAATTGATGTGGCCTGCTTTCAGAATTTAAAATGTTTAGCTTTGGTGAGAGAAATCGACCATGACATATGATCTTCCATAGTAGGAGGTGAATTTTTTATTTGTTTTTATTGTTTTTTTGGGTTTAATACATTTTGACCTCAGTCAAGCTTACCTGAACAATATAAGTTTGCCCACATGTTTGTTGATGAGTTTGTTTCCATGTTTTCATAATTGTTGTATGTAACAATGGACAAGAATCTTTATTAGCTGATTAGTTATTTTAATTTTTAAATTTTGTAATAAAGAGGTATTTTTAAATTATTTACAGTCCTCAGTAAAACCATTTTAGCTTTCTGCAGGCAGCTCATTTGTTATTGCATACTCATTAGTTGTGTCAAAATACAATGACTGCTACATCTACCTACAACAACAGGGTTATCGAGTGTCATTTAGCTTCTGTATGTTAGTTATAGCTTGATGAAATTTACTTGTAGTAATGACTGGTTATTTACATGTATGTACTTGGAGATAAATCATTCAAGTTGCACAATTCCACATTTTCAAATTTAATATATATTTTTATTAAAAGTAATTAATTTGATTATTATTTCTTTTATTTATTGTTATGGAAATCAAATTATTATTGGTCTATTACAGATTGTTACAGATTGTATTTGGGATAAAATTCTGGATGAGTACCCAAGAAGCAATAGCAAAGGTGAAGATGTTTTCAGATGTTGAGGGGTTGTGTGTATCATTTGCGAGCACAGGCGGGGTCCTCTAATCCGATTCTTGCTGTGAAGGTACCTCTTTTTGTCATCTTATGTTTTTTTTTTTACCCCGACCAATTTTCTTTTCGTACGTATATGCAGCCATTTGGTTCTAATAGTTTTTGCCATGCGTTCGTTTTTATTATTGACTACTCTTTCCCTGTTTTTTGTGAATGTTGTGGAGTTTTCTGAGAAGTTTGGCAGTCTGAGGGGACATGTACATTTTCAAAGGTTGATTTTAATTTTATTAATAAGAGTTAAGATTTTCTAACAGTTATGTTTAATTATGTTCGGATACTGTTGAAAGGTATTGTAATGTGCATGCTATTAGGTATATGCAATCCCAACAATTGTTTATTTTCTTTTCTATATCCCACTCTTTTCATTTAATTGTTTTTCTCATCCTAAATACTGTAGACGAATTCTTAAGACAAATTTCTTAAGTGACTCTTACTTTACCTATCAAATGGAAGAAAGATTTAATAGCTTCTTCAACATTGGACTTTGATTGTGTACGTAATTTGAAAAATAGTTCATATATTAATATATTATCTAACTGAATTGCGAATGTGTAATTCTATTGTTATTTCATTTATATGTAACTGAATTTTTTTTTGTCCATATTTCATGCATAACTATTATAAAAAAAAGGATGGCGAAAATAAGGAACTTGAAAAAGAAAAAATACATTTTAGGTTTAACGTTTCATATATATATATATATATATATATATGTATATATATATAGGGGACGGATCCAATGAAACCACTCCTTAAAATGAGTACGTGAGGTTCAATCTTAGCCACTCATTTTGTCTAGATCAAAATCAATTAAAATATACATTAATTAAATAATAAAATAATTATTAGTTGACTCCGGCGTTGACCGTTGACTTCCGGCGTTGACTGCCGGCGAAAATTGTTGACTTCCAGCGTTGACCGTTAACTTCCGGCGTTGACCCGTTGACAAATAACCTAGCAGCAAGAAATAAATAACCTAGCAACAAAAGACACTCAACCTTGAGTGGTGTAGTGGTTGCATTGCTTGTCTTGCTTCTATGAGGTACCAGGTTTAAATCCTATGGGTTACAATTTTTTTATAAAAAAAAAAATACAACTAACTTAACAGCATCAGACAACTAACCTAGCAGCAAGAAAGAAATAACCTAGCAACAAAACACAACTAACCTAGCAGCGAGAAAGAAATAACCTAGCAGAGGATGATCGACAGGATCTCTGGTTGGTCGCATAGACATCTTTCTTTCGGTGGTCGGCTTGCGCTGATCAAGAGCACTCTTAGCTCTCTTCCGATTCACTTGTTTATAGTCCTCGACCCCCTTAGGTCTACTCTTGACGAGATAGACCAGATTATGGCTCGTTATTTCTGGGGTTACGAGGACGGTTCTGGGAGGAGAAGACGTACCCACTGGGTGAGTTGGGACTCCATCTGTCGCCCCCTCCCCAAGGGTGGACTCGGCATCCGCCGCTTCAGAGACATTGTTACAGCTTTCTCATACAAACTGTGGTGGCGCTTCAGGGAAGGAAAGTCGCTTTGGGTTCAGTACCTTCGCGGCAAGTACTGCCCTAGACGTGCCAACCACCCTTGTTGGGCGACGGCTGTTGATCATGATAGTAGGCAGTGGCGGCGCCTCACTAAGGTTGGTAGGCGCGCCCAGGATCACATCTTCTGGGTTCTGGGTGAAGGCGATGTTAATTTTTGGGATGAGTGGTGCGTAGGTGATAGGCCGTTGTCTAGGGATAGGCAGGTGTCGCATTCCCCCTACCTGCTTTTGAGCGACCTCTGGACAGACGGGTCATGGGATAAGGGGAAGCTTGATAAAGAGTTGGGGTCTGGTGCGGGTTTTAGCGAGCAGTTATTAGATCAGATCCAGCAGATCCCTATCTCGGGGGACGGTTCAGATAGCATGAGGTGCAAACTTACATCATCGGGTGTGTTTACTACTACCTCAGCTTGGGAGCAGATCAGGCTGAGGGATCGGCCTAATCTCCTCTTCCGGGCCATCTAGAGTGACCTTTTCACCCCTACTATTTCGGTGTTCCTTTGGTGTCTCCTCTTGCGCCGGATACTCGTGGATACTGTGTTACACGCGAGGGGGATCTCCTTCCCCTCTCGGTGTGTGTGTTGTTCTGAGACTGGACGCCTTGAGACTGAGACCTTTACCGATCTTTTCCTAGAGAGTGAGATTGTGAGGAGTTTGGGAGCATTTTGCCACTTGGACACATATATCCCTACCCACCACATACAGTTTCTTTGAGCTTCGGAGCTTTTTCTCACAGAGCACACACCTTAGACACGTGGGCTTCCTCATTCCTTGTCTGATCCTTTGGTTCACCTGGACAGAAAGGAATAGTGCGAAGCATAGGGATATTACTTTTATGCTTTCTCACATTGTTTTGTAGGTAGAGAGACACATTTCACCTTTCATAGCATTGGGCAGGCTTACGGCCCGAGACTGGACAGACTGCACGCCACCACATCGCTACATGGTGGCCCCACCACCGCCTGTTCGACACCCTCGGCCCAGAGCTGTTGTTTGGCTTCGACCTGACTCTCTGTGGGTCAAGCTGAACACTGATGGCTCCTTTGATCGCCACACTAGAGTTGCCGGAGGAGGAGGCTTGATCCGGGACAATAGCGGCGCCCTCATCACCGCCTTCCACGCGTCCCTTCAGGCCTCCTCGAGCTATGATACAGAGATTCAGGCATTACAGATCGGCCTTCAGATTGCTGTCCACCTCTCTAGCCACATTTGGATCAAGCTAGACGTTGCGGCTGTCGCCACCCTTTTGACCTCAGGCCACCAGGGCTCGTGGCAGATTCAGCACCCGCTTATGCGTATGAGAACTCTACTCCGGTCTGTCCATCACAGGATCACGCACATTTTCCGTGAGGGGAACAGACCTGCCGACTATCTTGCCAGCCTTGGCGCCACCATACCAGACACACATACATTCCAGATTGACACTGCTCCACTCCGCCTCCGCACGCTTGTTCGGATGAACCAGTTTGGATATCCATCTTTCCGATTTTAGTATATTAGGTTTTGCTTTCATTAGTCTAGGCATTTACTTCGGGTATCTGCTAGCTTGAAGATCGACTTTGTATTGTAGTTTCTGGTTCTTTTTCGTTTTTCGGTTTTCTTTTTCTTTTTGGTTTTTTGTTTTTGATTTTGGTTAGTGAGACTCTGTAGACTATTGTATCTTGTTCGTTGATATTTTGGGCCCTGATTTTGGGGTCCTGATCTATGCACAGGTTGGGGATCCAACCCAATTGAAAAAAAAAACCTAGCAACAAAAGACAACTAACCTAACAGCATCAGACAACTAACTTAGCAGCAAGAAAGAAATAATCTAGCAACAAAAGACAACTAACCTAGCAGCAAGAAAGAACTAACCTAGCAACAAAAGACAACTAACCTATCAGCAAGAAAAAAATAACCTAGCAACTTAAGACAACTAATCTAGCAACAAAACTCAACTAACCTAGCAGCTACAAATACTTAACCTAACAACAAAACACAACTAACCTAGCAAGAAAGAAATAACATAACAAAAGACAAATGGTCAACGGTCAAACGTCGGAACTCAACGCTGGAGTCAACAGTCAACGCCAGAAGTCAACGATTTTTGTCGGAAGTCAACGCCGGAAGTCAACGGTCAACGCCGGAGTCAACGGTCAATGGTCATAATAATATTTAAATAATTAAAAATAAAGAATTAAATAATAAAAATAAAGAATTATTATTTAAATCAAGATCTAAATCTTGTGTCTAGGAATGAGTCTCACGTCCTCACTTTAAATAATGGGATGCATTGGAACCACTCCCTATATATATATATATATATATATATTGAAACTTTCTCGCACAGGAATTCTATGAAAAGGCTTTCATAGTTGGAAGCTATTAGAATTCACATATCTCCTTTTCTTGTTGCACTAACACGATTACTACGAAGTTACATATTTGATTGTGAGCTATGTTACATAGAATCGGGTACAGGTGTCGGATATGGGTACATATTTATGTATCCAGTATTTATATTCTTAAAAGTTAAGATACGGGGACACGTACCCAAACTTGGACACGAGTACGTGGGTACGACAATCACTGTAATAAAATTAAAAAAAAAAAAAATTATTTTACAATATTAGTAGGAAAAAAAGTATATACATCATTGCAAATTTATATTCATAATAATTCATTTCAAATATATTACTAATGCAACATTAAATAAAAAAAATAAAGCAATAAATTAATAAGGCCTAGCTAATAAGTAACAAAAGGGGCCTAATAAATTAAATAAGTAACAACCCAACTCTAAGTAAATAATATAAAATATTTTGGCCCAAACAATGTGGCCCCATACCACACATAACCCACTAACCCCTTATCCATTCCTGATTTTAAGAAAACCCTAACCCGTCATCTCCTCTGGCGGTGATCCCAGCTTCAGAGTTACCACCCAGAGCCGACCTCTTCCTCAGATCCGACCACCCAAACCGGTACTTCCTCACCCTTAACCATCTTTTTTCCATTCTTTCCCACATAGTTCATGACATCTTCTTCACCCGTCCCTACAGCTGTCTATAGTCAACGTATCCTGCCACTTTTGACCGGATCAGAGCCGGATTTCGTACCAGTACCCGTGTCGTGTCGTGTCGACACGGGTACTCCGGCGGTAGGTGCCGAGTCCGGGTAACATAGATTGCGAGTCTATTTATCTTTGCTACTTTGTTGTCAAGGTTTTTCATTTATTTTTCTATTGCTTTTAATGATCACATTTAATTGATTTTTTGTTGGTTCTTTGCTTGATGGTGTTTTATACTTCTATGAAGATACAAAATATACAATTTTTATCTACGGTGGCAACAATATTCTGGTAAGTGTATCAAGAGTGAGGTAAGAGCGAGTTTGGCATGTTTCTTCATAAGGGTTAGATTAGCAAAATTTTAAAGACGATTCACTATTTTTTTAGTACTAGTTAGGTTTGAATAGTAGTTAGCTGGTCAGATGCGATGAGGCCATTTTTGGGTATATTATGTAATCATTTTGTACCTCAGTTATAGATAATTAATTCAATATTCTCACGAGGTCTCCTCTCTGTTCCATATTCATTTATGTTGTGGTTATGTATATGCATTTTTCGTCATTTCTACACGTTCATTTAATTCTTTTGTTCTGATTTATTGAAAATAAATTAAGGATGTTATCATCTTTTGTTGGAAATATTCTATTTTTCATAGAACCATAAGTGATTTTAATGAGATCAAGACTTGAAGATTTGAACTATGAAGTAATGTTTAATTCATTGTATTTCAAATATTTGATTGAATGTTTTGAGTGAGGTATTTTTGTTGCTTCTGTATTCGGTTTGGTGACTGAATCAGTGTTATATATGGTAGAAGTTGTAGGAGTGGAACTGTACTACTATTCAATTAAATCTTTTCATATCAGTATTCTATTTTTCAGCTCTATTAATATGTACTTCAAAAATTCTTGAAAATTGTTGTAGGGACATAATTTCAACTTCAATTCCTTGTGGAAGTAAAGATTTAGTTTTATGTTCCTTGTGCATGTTATTAGATTTTTTTATGTTATGAACTTGTGATATAGGACCCTTTTGTATTAGCATAATCTATGAGTATGGCTCGAACATGAATAATATTTATGGGCAACTTCATGCAATGATACAGTAGGTTATCATGTTATTGTACTAAATTCTTTTAGATTATTGTCTAAAGTTATCCCAATGTTATTATTTAATAGATACATGATTGCTTTGATCAAATTTTTTTTAGCATGTGTATTTTTTTAATTACATAAAGTACATGAATTTTTAAAATAAATAATATATACTCATTTATATGACATTTACATGACACTGATAATAAGTAAATTGCTATAATGTTACAGTGGGCCGGATGTGTTGTGCACGGCCGAAGGGTGTCTAGTATATATATATAGAAAATGGATCATATGAGAATGTAGATAGTGAAAGAAATAAGAATGATTATAGACCATTGGATCGGTACGATCAATGAACATGAAGAAGTCAAAACTGAGTTACAAGGTCAAACATGCAATGGCAAAATTGTAATTATAGTAATAATTAATGGACAAATAATTAGCTTGAAGGATACATGGATACTTTCAACAAAAAACCAAATAAGTGGGCCCCACCCAAAACTCTCCACCCACAATCCATCTCTCCTCTATCCTCTCTCCTATCTCCTACCCGATCCATCTCTTGCTCTCTCACGTCCGGCCCTCCGGCCACCCGCTGGCAAGTCATAGTCAAGCCGCAGGAGCACACAACCACCGCAACAAGCCATGTCGCCGCCGTCGACAAACCCGATGCCGCCACCGTCATCTGATTCCGGCAAGCCTTCCAAATCTCACGGCAAGAATTCCCGACGGCTACAGCAATAGCCGTCGTCGACAAACCTCCACCTCGCCTCCTCCATCCTCCACCATTCTGCCGCTTCACGTCAGCCATACGGTCACAACAGCCTCGCCACGCCTCCGCTATTCGCATCTGCCTCCGCCGTCTCCCACATTCTTACAGTCGCAGCAACATGCCCGTCGCCGCCACCAGCTCAGTCTCTAACGTCGTCATCGCCACCTGCAACCAGAGCAACCAGCCCGCGGTGTCTCCGCCGAGGTACGCACCAGATGAGTTGCAGTTCGTCAGCGCCGACGAGAACCACCTCCGCCGTCGCATCGGCCCCCGTCTGCTGGCACTCATCCCGTCGCCTCGCAGATCCGCCTTACCGTCGCCCGCCGTCACTCAACATCAGAGGATTGAATTGCACTTGGAATGAGATTTGTGCGTTTTGGAATTTGGCCTTTTTAAAAAAAAAAAAAAATTATCAGAGGGTTGAATTGCACTTGGAATGAGATTTGTGCGTTTTGGAATTTGACATTTTTTTGAAAAGTTGATATGTTTAGAGGTTTGAATTGCAATTTTATAAATATTAATATTAAATTTATAATTTATACAAATTTCAATACTTGCACATTAATGATATGTAAATTGCACTTTAATGATAATTACATTGCACATTAGTGATATATAAAGTGCACATTAATATTTTTATCTAACTTTTTATTTAATTTGATTGAAAATATTATTTTTTCTATAATATTATCCGTCCGGTTATNACGAAAATAACTAAAATTTTAAAGGTAAAATTATATAATTAATCCGATATAAATGGAGAATATTGATATGATATCATTGTCCTAAATGAAGTTGATGTTTTGAGTTCATCTTCTAAAGTTCAAACATTAACTCAAAAACATTAACAACGAAAGAGAATTGTGATGTCACGTCAATATTCTTTATTATGTATTATGCTTTCGATTCTCAATTTCGCCTGCTATAGCACAAACAATAGAACGTTTATACATACTTAGTTATCTTTTGAATTCTTACTTAACGTCGAGGAGAGGAATGCAAAATAATGTAATGATAAGTTGCAGTTGAGTCATCAACATTTAACATTCGTTTGATACCACTATCCAACAATACTAGTGTTGTGTGAAAAGGTCTATACTCTTATGGAATTGTGGGATGATGGTATCAACATCTTGTACGCCAATGATGATAACTTGGACAGCTTCCGTTAAGTAACATGCTTGAGGACACTAACAAAAAGGACGGATATATTATTCGAGACTGTGTATTGGAGTCGGATTGCATGATGACGTTGATGAAAATCAAAATATGTTGAACTAACATATGTGCAGTAAGTCTCCGTAAAATTGAATTCGCAAGTCCTACAATGAGGAGGTGAATGGGGGGGGGGGGGGTCATCTTGGGACTCGACGGTAATCCGATGATCGTCAGGTACTCTGGTCCCAACATGATGCCCTCACCTCCTCCTCAGTGGCTTTCCAAAAACAAGGATTCTGAGTGGGTTTACGGGTTCTAGAATGTTAGAAACATGTTTGTGCAATTACTTGGACATGTCCTCGTTATTAACACCATACATCTCATTCTATTTTTTATTTTTTTAAAAAAAAAGACCCGCGAACTGCCGGAACCGGACCGAACCAGCGGAAAATCGGCGGGTCTACGAACCGGCGGGACCGTGCTCAGAACCGGTCCTGGACCGTGCCTTCGTCCAGTTTGGTCCCGGGCCTGGTCCAAGCGGACCGGGCCGACCCCGGACCCGTTGACTGGCCACATCTAAATCTAGGGACTGAATTGAATTATATTAAAATATTTAAATTTGCAATCAAGTCCCTACTACTTAACAAATTCTCAAAGAAGGTCCCTAGATACAAAAATCAATTATTCCTTCACATTTTTCTTCTCCACTGCACATAATCGGAATCAGCCTTTCTCCTCCCTCCGGTGCCAGCCGACGGACAACCGTTGCCTTTCAGTTAAACAAAAAAAAAAAGGGGAATTGTTGTGACTGCCCCAATCGCCGCCGTCGACCCGCGTTGACCCCAATCGCCGCCGCCCAAGGTGTCGAACGCCATCTCCCTTACAAACGCCGTCGACTTCACTCTCGTCTTCGTCCAACCTTGTCTTCGCGATCTTCTTCCCCCAAGATATCGGAGGGCTCGAGGGGAAAAAATGGTGACATTTGCCGGCGGTGGCGGTTGCCTGACCGGCAGTGGCGACAGCCGGGTGGCAGTGGCGGTGGTGATGGACGTGCCGACAGTGGTTGGTGGCGGCACCACCAGTGCGTGAAGTTGTGTGCGTGAGTTCTAATTTTGTGTATCTAAAGTGTGTGTACGCGTGTGAGAAAAAATAATGGTGAGGGTTGTGTGATAGTGGCCAAGTGGCAATGTGATATTGGATGGGTGTGAATGGATATTGGGTGTGGGCCCATGTGTTTATAAACAAAATATCAAAAATACCCTTAATGAGTGTAAAAATATATGCTTTTTTTGATTGTTGGATCATCCGATCTAACGGCTACGATATATTCTTATTTCTTTCATTGAGAACCATTCTCGCTGGAGCGCGACCCTATATATAAATATATATATATATATATATAGGGTCACGCTCCGGTGAGAATGACTCTTAATGCGAGAAATGAGAATAAATCGTAGCCATAGGATCAGATGATCTAATGACTAAACAAAATGCTAATTTTTACACTCATTAAGGGTAAGATAGTAATATACCTACCATTCATCTAAGTGGGACCCACCCACCATCAACAACCTGCCAACGCATCCACACCCGCACAGCCTGTCACTTACACCTCCCTCTCTCTCTCTCTCTCTCTCTCTCTCTCTCTCTCTCTCTCTCTCTCTCTCACGCACACACACACACACAAAATCGAAATGCAGGCCCGCACACATTCACACACGGTGGAGCACCGCCGCCGACCTCCTCACCGGCGCCACCTGCACTTCATCAGCTACATGGCGTCCAGGGCCCGAGATTGTCGGCAAATCTGACCGCCGAAGGAGGATTGCCGTCTGATGCTGCCGGAGTCCACCGATGTAACGGGGAAGACAACCGGCGAGAAACTCCGTCCAGCGCGTGCACCTTAGCGCTTCCCATTTCCGCCCATCCTCACCCTAGCGCTGCCGTTACCGGGTCTGCAGGCTTGCAGCAAGGCAGTCGGAAGCTGGCCGGTTTCTTTCACCGGAAATGGTGAATTGGCCGACTGTTGTCTCTGATGGACTCACTTCGCGGCGGCCGTGGTCGCCACATCGTTCATCTAGCACGGGAAGCCGACGGCGTCTGCTAGGACGCAACGTCAGACCGTGTCCGTCGAGTGCTCTATTGGCGGCTACCGTTGAGAACACGCCGGAGGTTGCTGAGGTGGCCGTGAGAACAGGCGGCGAGTAGGCCTGGGAGTGAGGAATTGTGGCAGTGAGATTGGGGGGTTTCTTATTGAGAATTTAATGTTTTGTAAGGGTTTAATTGCAATTTTTAATAATTCAGGTTGTATTCAATTCAGTCCAAAGTCAAAATGTGTAATTTATATAAAGTTTATAAAATGTATTATTATTTAAATAATTTTTTACACAGATACTAAAATAATAAATAAGAATATTATAAAATATAAAATAATATAAAAATAATAATATTTAGGTTAAATGTCAACAATAATTTTTTTTATAATATAAATAATACTTTTTTTTTAATATTTAGGTCAATTCGTTTAAATTAATTTGGAATTGCACGTGACTACAGGATGCAAAATAATTAGTTCAAGGGTAAAATATGTAGTTTAATGAAAATTTAACAAGTACATAATTATTAATGATAAAATGCACATTTGTACAAAAAAAAAAATATAATAAAATGCA
>BKCP01008860.1:2668-15117 GCA_008636005.1 Striga asiatica | reverse complement strand
ATACATGTTAAAATACCATAATTTTAATATTGCACTTTACATATCAATATATTGCACTTTATACAACACTACGTTGCACTTTATAACGCAACACATTTCACGTACTAAAATTTTTTAGTACAGTAGTTCTGACGATCGATCGAATATTATTAATTGGTTAATATTGAATTTAGTAATTTCTAAATAAACAAAATAACCGAACATGCCGAACTAGATGAAAAATAAGAGCGATTTCTTTTTATTTATTTATATTTTTTTATTGTAAATTATACTATTTTTTTCTCTATATTTTTTAATGTATCACGAGTGTATATTTTTTTATGTATCGCGAGTGCACATTAGGTTATACGAGTTGCACATAATTGTCTATCAGATTGCACGAAATCGAACAATATCCGACGAACAAAAATTCGGTCCTGAGGTTTTATATTATTATTATTATTATTATTATTATTATTATTATTATTATTATTATTATTATTATTATTATTATGTAAAAATAATATATTTCAACTTTTGATTTTTATCGATAATGTGCGATATACACACGATAATGTGCAATTTATTTATCGTTGATGTGCGATATAACCAACAGTAATGTGCAGTGCTTGGAACAGTAATATGCAATTATTAAATTTTATATAAATTACATATTTAATCCAAATATCAAATTGTAATATATTAAAAACTTCAAAATTGCATATGAATCCCTATAAGATGTCAAATTTTCAACAAAAGGCCCAAAATCTAAATCTCAAATGTGACTTTACAAATCACAAATTTGACTTCACAAACCACCCGCTTCCAACCCCAGTCTCCGACCGCCGTCCTGGTAAGCGGACCTCCGGCTATTGAGACCACGTCCTTGTGGTCGGCGGATGCGATTGTAACCAAGGATGCAGCGAGAAGGTGAAAATCTCCGGTGGCCGTGGGCTCTGGCTCGTGGAGGAGGACACGAACTGACCGTTGAATCGAAGGCCGTTGTCGGAATAGAGATCCCTTGAAAGTGCCGCCTGCAAATTGGCCAATTTGGCCGTCGTCAGGTCAGTGGCCGTGGATCTATGTTGGTCGGTGCCGGATTTGGTCGCCTGCGAGCTGCGTCTGGTGGCCGTCAACACCATCGGTTGAAGGCGGCGATGACGCGGGCAGAATGAAGGTGGCGGCCGGCGAAACCACCGGCGGAAGGAAGATGTTTATGTGATGGTGTGTGTGTGTGTGTGATAGAGAGAGAGGGAGAGAAAGACGACGGGGTAGAGAGAGATGAGAGATAAATCTGGTTTGTGATATACATCTGGGCCCCACTGATTTTGTTGTATGTTCAATACGAAAGTATCCTCTGATGTAATTATTTATCCATGGATATTTATGTATTTACGATTTTGCCATTAATAAATTGACCATTGTTTTTAATTTTGACTTAATTATGTCCATTGATCGTACCGATCAAATGATCTATAATCATTCTTATTTCTCGCATTAAGAGTCATTCTCATATGATCCCTTCTCTATATATATATATATATATATATATATATTTATATATATATTTACAATTTAAGAGACCAAATCGTTAATTATAATAAGGAGAGGTGAATCTAAAGAGTTTAGACATAGTAAGCTATTTTATTATTTCAAGTGCCTATTGTAAATTAGAAACAATCCGGCTTAAAATCAATGAGTTATTAAAACTTAATTTCCGAAATAGCTTAACCACATATTAGAGTTTATTTTGTTCAAAGAAAACTTGTGGTGATTTCCAAGGTTATGGTGCAATATTTGTCCCAAAATTTGTTAGCTATTAAAACAAATATGGTAATTTTAGTCACTTGAAATTTGACGTAAATTAGAATTTAAAAAGCTTATGCCTTATAAAATTTTATAACTAGACCATATAAACACGTCCTCGGGTTTGGAAATCATTTTAATATAATTGATAATAACGTTACGAATTTATTAAATATTTTAAGAATAATGAACGAAAAGATCGGATTTAATAAAGGTAAAATGTTGATTTAATATAACAATAATAATCATAAAAATTTAGAAAATCACTAATTTTCAATAAAGTAAATGTGGAACTCGAAAAACAAGTGTGTCCATCCATACCTCCATCTAACACTAACATCCGGGCCATAAAAGTTATACTTCTAGAAAATATTGTTCTCACTACCACCGAATATTGAGATTATCTTACTTGTGTTGATTAAATTTGATGTGGCCTTGTACACTTAACTCTTGTTGTGTATTGACTTGACTGTTTGGGGCGGTTAAACCAAACCCAGAATCGAGTAGCGTGGCTGTGGTACTCGGTAAGGCTACCGTTGTTGCCTATTCCATAACTGAGGACGAAGGTCGTAGAATTAGGATATAATCGCGATTATGACATTCTCTGGGCGGAAGCCCATAGTTAAGGAGTTTGTCGAGCCCGGATAAGATATAAGGTTGGTTTGGGACTGCATAGTCCATACTGGAGCTTCGGCTCAAGCTGAGGCCAAAGGCCTATATTGTTGGGAGTCACAAGGATAAGTCTAGGATTAGGTCAAACCGACTCGTTCTGAAGCTAAACTGTTTTGCTAACATGTTGATCTTTGCTACATTAAGTTACTTTCAATCCACGGGGATTGAAATCACTGCTTTATTTCATTCATATATTGTACCTATGAAATGTATATTTGTGTTATTAAGTAATCTAAATTTTCAAGTATACTACCTTACAACATTTTATGAATACTTTAAGATTGATACTGTTTCAAAACATGCATCACAATTTCTTGAAAAATCAAGTCATACATTGCACACACTCACCCACTCACTGAGAATTTCTGTCTCATTCCACCTATTTTGTATTTTNCCAAGATGAGGAGCCAACCATGGTGGAAGAGACTAACTCTAGAGAATAATTTGTCAATTGAATCCTGGCCTCTTTATTGTTAGCATGGTTGTAAATAAAAGTATTTTGGGATGTTGTAAAAATTAGGACTTAGTATTACCCATTGTCATTTTGGTACTTGTTTTATTCTGAGACTACTCCGCTGTCAGTTTGTAAATTTGTATTTATTCAGACCATGTTGTATGACTTGTATCCCGACTATCAAACTTATTTTCGCCGGACTAAGTTTGAATTGTTGTTTTATATCGTTATTATTTTTTTTGTATTATTCATTGTTCATCATATTACTGCTTGGCGTCGCGTTCCCGTTCAATCCGGTGTGGGGGGCGTGACATACATGCAATACATATTATTTTGATTCACTTGGGTGAGGTTTAGTTCGCTGGATTAATATTCATACTGCCTTGAGTAATATTGTTGTGTGTATGATGTGTTGTTAGGATATTTACGGTCACCATGTGCGTTAATTTGATGTTGTCCCCGAAGTGAGTTCATGAAGGATTGTTATGTTAAACCCTGCAGGTGAATTAAGTTCCGACATAATAATAATGTGAAGAACGAGCGCTAGCTTCGGTAAATAAATAATATATTAATTATTCTTGATTGTCAGTAATCGAATTAATTAATGGACATTATATCTTAAATATGGGGAGGTAAATCGGGTAATTACAATTGGAGTCTCAAATGTAATTTGGGTGCAATAGTATTATGTTAGTGCCACATTATATTATTTAATTAATCAGAAGAGTGGGTTTGGTCCACAGTTAGTCCATTAATTAAGAAGCCATATTCTTAATCTCTTAAAGATCCCTCCTGTAACTCTATATATACATCATTAAGCTCATGCGAAGAGAAGAGTCACACATAATTAACGTGTATCGTGCGCCCCTCTCTATCTCTCTCTAGATCTCATTTAACCTTTATCTTCTTCTCGTTGTTCCACCGATACGAGTTGAAGAGGTGTAAGAGTAATACAGTAGAAGATCCCGAAGGTAATCGAGACCCCGTGATCATTTACAGAAGTCGACGAACCATGACCCGAAGGCCGAGGATCGCCGACCCCAGCCCCACTGGACGACCGCCGCAAGCCGTCGCGATCAGCCAGCCCCGCGATGGACCGCTGGTGACCCGCGACACGAGCCCGGCGATGCGACACGAGCCCGACAGCCACACGACCCTATCCACGCGCGACACGACCGATCCCCGTTTTCCGTTCGTGTGATCCAGTTCCATTCATGTGCTGTTTTCGGTCATCCCAAATCCATTAGATTCAGAAAATTTTAAGCCGTAAGTTTTTTACGTCAAACCTTTAGATCCGTTGCGCATAGGTTTACGTTTGCTATTGAATTTGTAACTTGTACATAACGAGATCCTCATAGATCCCAACAATCCGGACAGCCATCTAGAAGCAGTTAGGCTTTACGATTTGAGCACGATTTATCCATTTTTACTCTTGAGAATTGAGTAGAGCTTGAGGCTGACTTAAGCATCAGAGGATCTTATCCGGAAAACCCCTCCAGTGTGAGAGTTTTTGCAGGTACTCGGCGTTCTACCGGCAAGGAGGAAGAAGGTGAGCCGATTGCCAGCCGATCGAAGTGTTCGATGTTACCATTCGAATGGTGCGGTTTGTGGTTGTCGGAGCAGAATCATCATACAACATCATAATGGGGAGGACTAGCTTGAATGCCTTTCAAGCTGTGGTGTCGACGTACTATATGACCATTAAATACCCAGTGGACGAAGGTGTTGGGGAGGTGGCAGGAGATCAACTCACATCGCGGAGTTGCTATCCAACTACAATGAACAATAACAAGCAGTTGTGTAAATTATCAAATAAATATTGTATTAAAATATGAATTAATTTTTTTATGTATATGAAATAACTACACGTCAAGGTATGTAGGCCATATAGCTAAAATAGTTATTATTCATGTGATGTATATGAATAATGTATGTAAAAATTATCAAATAAATATTTTATTAAAATATGAATTAATTTTATGATGTATATGAAATAACTACACCTCAAGGTATGTAGTCCATATAGCTAAAATCCCCTCTATATATAATTTCAGAATGCGCTGAGCCTACGTGGTAAACTCTCATTCTTCGGAATCCTATTTAGCAACAAATCATGCTTTGGAGTTAGACTTGGATATAAATTAATATTTGTATTAATTGTATTTTAATATCATTTCCTATTATAACCATTGAATTGCAAATATATTTTAAAAGTTGATAACTTTTGTATTTCTTATCGATTTTACATATATAATATCAAATTAATCATCTTTTCATGAGCTTCGATTTGACATCTATATTGTATATATAAAATAAATAAATTATATTTATCTTTATAATAATAATAAAAATATTTATTAAAATTAATTAGAAAATAAAATTATTTATCATTTAATGTACAGGTGTTTAATTATTATGATTAAAAAAATATAATTTGACAATTTAATTAAAACCCAAAGTAATATTTTGTATAGAATTAAATTATTTTAGTTTTTAAAAAAATAAAAAATTTAATTTTCTACAAAAGCTTTCTAATTCAACACCCGTGTAATATATATAATTTCAGAATGCGCTGAGCCTACGTGACAAACTCTCATGCTTCGGAATCCTATTTGGCAAAAAATAATGCTTTGGAGTTAGGCTTGGATATAAATTAATATTTGTATTAATTGTATTTTAATATCATTTCCTATTATAACCATTGTGCAAATATATTTTAAAAGTTGATAACTTTTGTATTTCTTATCGGTTTTACATATATAATCTATCAAATAATCATCTTTTCATGAGCTTCGATTTGACATCCATATTATATATATAAAATAAATAAATTATATTTATCTTTATAATAATAATAAAATTATTTATTTAAATTAATTAGAAAATAAAATTATTTATCATTTAATGTACGGGTGTTTAATTATTATGATTAAAAAAATATAATTTGACAATTTAATTAAAATTCAAAATAATGTTTTATATAAAATTAAATTATTTTAGTTTTTAAAAAAATAAAAAATTTAATTTTTTACAAAAGTTTTCTAATTCAACATCCGTGTAATACACGGGTATTGTACTAGTAGTTATTATCCATGTGATGTATATGAATAATGTATGTAAGTCATCATATAGTGCAGTATTAGAGTAAATTTAATTTTTTGTAAATTACCAAATCAGTATTGTATTAAAATATGAATAAAATTTGTGATGTATATGAAATAACTACATGCCAATGTATGTAGGTCATATAACTAAAATTGTTATTAGTTATGCGATGATTGTGAATAATGGATGAAGGTCATTAGTGTAATATTAGAGTAAATTATTTACACATTAATTCTTAAATAGTGTATTAAATTATGAATTGATTTTGTTCAAATTATCAAATGAGTATTGTATTAAACTACCAAATGCATAAATTAATTTTATGTAAATAACCAAATAATTATTGTATTAAATTAACTACATAAAATAGTTATGCTTAATTAAAGTATGTCTAATTAAAATAGTTATTAATTTGAGAAATATGAATAATTATGCATAATTACCAATCATTTAACCTTATAATCAATTATTTTTTAAGAACAACAGTTATGATGACATAAAATTATACATTGAAAAACTTCGATATTTTTTAGCATATGCATTTATTGACAATTTTTATATGAATTTTATGAAATAGTATTTTTACGTTTTTTTATCATTTATTTTAAACCTATAACTGTAATTAATTTATTAAATTCATATTAATCACTATCATAATGCAAATATATTTGTATAATTGATTTACCAATATACTTGAGGGGACAATATTGGGTCAGTGATGTAATGGTAAAAGTGAAAATTCAGATTTTATTTCATGCCTAGTCATACCAAATAAATGAAATATCAAATTAATCTCAAACACTGTCTAAATGTTAGTCTTACATAACAAACATGTGACCAATCTAATATAAACAGTACAATCCAGTCTCTCAAGATTAAATTAATCAAATGTTGTATAGGAAAGCAAACATGCTTTATAGGGTTAGACATTTGTATAACTCTTCTTTCGAATCTCCCCAGATCCTCAATTCGATTTCTCTCGGCTTTCTTCAATTCGCGACCAGATTGTGCTCCCTCAGCCGTCGTCTGAGCAGCGTCGGTGGACGGCCTCCACCACTCATCCACGGCCCATCACTTTCGCCATCGGCCTGACGCCACTGGGTAAAGGCTAGGGTTTCGGCGGACTTTCTTCCGCTCGATGGCCGCCGGAATTCAGTGGAATCGGGGCTCGGCGGGGTGCGGAGGTGCGTGGATGAGGCTTGAGTTGCTCGAGTCTGCTCTGTTCGGGGTGTCTCTGCGTGCCCGGCTTGGAGGTAAGCCCGTCTGTTTCTTTCCGGTTTCGCCGGGGTCGGGTCGCCGACTCCTCTTATGCGCGGCGGGGATGGGTCGGGTTATTACTCGCGGGCTGGGATGTTTGGATGTCGCTTTGTTCGGGCTGGGTCGTAGCGGCTGAGCATAGACGCCACTCTACCCCTTTCTCCCCTTTCTCGGTTTACGAGTTCGTGGGAGGCCGACTGTTTTGGGAAGCAGGCTAGTGGTGATAGTCGGTCTCGGAACGATGTCGGATTGGCTAGTGGTGTTAGCCGGTGAGGGGAGATAGTGGCTTCTTGTGGCTGGAGTGCGGGTCGAATTTTCGGTTTTGTTTTTTAGGCTGGGATCATCGTCTTGCTAGGCCTTATGCAGTGGCGGGCGTGGTCTCAGAGCTTCGGAGCTCTCCTTGGAATCGACTTAGTCTGCCGTCCTCTTCGGATGTATTTGCTGAGGGAGGCTGTGTTGTTAGTTTAGTTGTTTTTGTTTTTAGTGTGTTCGTTTGTGTTTGTCGTTTGTGTCGGTGATTGTGTTTGTAATTGTGTTTTAAGTTTGGGCGTTTGCCCCTGTGAGCTCGAGTGTCAACTTATTATCCTGTTGGGATCCGGTGCTCGGGCATTACTCTGTTGGGGTCTTTTTTAGTTGTTTTAGTTGTTCGAGTTGTTGGTTAGTTTAGTTGCGAGTGTTTTATTCTAGCATTGCTAGACGGGATTCTAGGCGGTCTTCTGACCTGTCCTCCCACTTTTTCAGCTGTTGGCTGCTGTGTATTCAGTCGTTGGCTGCTGTGTTTTCGCACATTTGTGCATTTTGATTTATAATAGTATCTCGACAAAAAAAAAAAAAAGTAGAGAGGGATGTATTAGAAAAAGTGACAACCTAAATATGGATATTAAATGTGGACATATATTTCTTACTAGGCTTTGTTTGTACAAAACTTGTACAACCCAAACTCAGGAGTGATAGCCAACGTTTAAAAGTCGCTAGGGAATACTTGGATATAAGATGTTTTGATTTATTTATTTTTTTTTGGATTTTTTGATTTTATTTGGTTAATTTTAAGAAAATTGGTATAGTTAGATGTTAGTGAGATTTTGAATTTATATTAAATAATAAATAAAATAAAATAATTAAAGTTGATTTGATGTAAAAGTATGAGAGAGATGATGTGAGGTAATGATTAGTTAAAATTAGGTGAGTAGATGAATAGTATATTAAAGTTAATTTATGTGTAAAAATGATTTAATGATATTCATTAATTATATTGATAATATTGAAGATATGGAGGTTAAGTTAAAGTTGAGTTAAAAAATTTAAAAAATTGGTATCCAAACATGCACTAGGCTCTCAACTAGCGCCTAGGCGAGGCATAATTAACATTAAATATCTTAATTTTTTACCTATTTTTGCTACCTAAAAAAAATATTATCTCTACTTATAATAAATCAACACACCTAAGTAGGGTTGGTATTTTATTGAATCAAAAATAAAAAAACGAAACGAATAGAACCGAGCTGAACCAACAAAAAAACAAACCGAACCATACAATCGATTATCGGATACCGAATTGTTGTCGATTCGGTATTGGTACCACCTCATAAGGGTCCAGTTAAAACCAAACCAACTGCTAAGAATAAAAAAAAAAATTAAAAAATAGAATAAGGCTCAAGTTAGTCTTTAGTGTTTATTACTTACCCAATTATGACTTACGAGTTGTTGTAATCATCAGTTTAATTAAATAAGAGCTCAATTTATAAAGAAAAAATGAAGTAAAAATTAAAATAAGGCCTTAGCCCTAGATTGACAATTATTATCCACCCGTAGCACTGTGTATGCACCCGTAATTACGGTTCTCAAATCTCACAATCATAAATTCGCTTCGGCACCAACATTATCATTTCGTCAAGCCGTGCTCGATACTCACAAGTCCGCGGTGACTCGCCATCTTGAATCTCACACACATAGGAGGACTCAACGGCAATCGATATCACGTACCAAGTGGTTATTTTTTTACTTAATTATCATTTCAGGGAGGGCTGGTTTCGATTCTACTGTCCATGGTGGGTTCGGTTGGTTCTATTGTACTGATTTTTTTAGACATTGTTCATGGTTCTTTGTTGTGTTTGTGGTTACATGATTTGGCACAACAACAATGTATTTGATATGGAATTATGAAATGACTTGTTCATATCGAGTTATGAAATGGCTACCAGCTTGTATTATTATATGTTAATTAATCATGTTTTTTTTGGCTCAAAACCGGTTCAGTAATTTTGATATAAAACCGGAACTAAACCGAGTTTTCGGTTACCAAAAATTCGTTAATCGAAAACTCAATTCGGTTTCAGTTTTATATTTTGCGGCTACCGAAAGTTTTACTTCGGTTTCGTCAATACCATATCGATTCAGTTACCAATCCGATACCACTCCGTCACCTAATCCAAATAATAAAATTAAGGGTAAGTTCTCTTAAAATCCCTAAGTCCTTTTTCATTTTTCTCCTCAGTCTCCATACCTTTATTTCTTCCTTTCAACTCTTTAATCCCTTAATTTTTTTCCTCCTAACTCTTCAATGTTAAAATTAAATCTAAATAAAATAATTTATTACATCATCCCACTAACATATTATTTTATTTATTTTCTTCTCCACCAATCACTACACATAATAGTATTTTGTTACTTTTTGTTCAATCTTCTTCTACACCCTATCTCCCTCCCTCCCGTCTCCCTCTATTTCCGGCGACTGCTTCCATTTTTTTTTTGCAGGTCGGTCTCTCCGGCGACCCAAATCCGGCGAGAAGAACTCCGACAACAACAAATCCGGCCAAAGAAGTGATTCCGACATCAAATTTGTGCGGCCAAAAATTCATTTTTTCCGGCAACATTCATGCTTTTTCCGGCCAAAATTTGAAGTAGCAAGTAATATATGTATTATATGAGCATTTTGGAGTCCAAAAATCATGTTTAATTCGTATATATTTGGTTAATTTGTTTGGGATTGAATTTTGAAAATTGTTGTTCATATTAACCCTAAATCAATTAAATTGATCAAAATCTCTTATTTCTTGTTTATGTATACGAAATTGATGCTATTGTTAAGTTATGAATGTGTTATTCACCCTAAAACAAGAAAATAAGGTGGGAATGATCACTGTACCACTATTTTTATTATTGTACCTCTGTTTGCATGTATATAGTACCACTTTAATACTTTTTTGTACCATATTTTCCTGGGAAATGTGAAGTTTTTTCTTATTTATCCAAATATTGTTAGATACATGGAATGGGCACAAAGTGATATACTAGGGAGTTGTACGTACAAGAATAAATTGTTTATATTCTCTATGCACATTGGAGTCCAAAAATCATGTTTAATTCGTATATATTTGGTTAATTTGTTAGGGATTGAATTTTGAAAATTGTTGTTCATATTAACCCCAAATCAATTAAATTGATCAAAATCTCTTATTTTTTGTTTATGTATACGAAATTGATGCTATTGTTAAGTTATGTAATGTGTTATTGTAACGCCCCGTTTTATTTTAAAGAATTTACCGAATTTATTTAATAAAAATTAGAGTTATTTTTTTTCTTTAAAATCCAAGTTAAAACATTTATCGAGAAACGGGCGCTACTTATTAACCACAACAAACAAACACACTCAATCAAACCATCNAAAAATCTGATTGCACGAAGTTCGCATCTTGAACGCATCCCTTTGAATGAATCTTACGCCATTTGGATCCTAAGAGACAAACTACAAGGCGCATGAAGACGTCGAGATTCCCAGATTACCAGAAGCATGCCAAAATAGCGAAAATAAAAGACTCCAACTACTGCGATTTGCACGAAAAAAAAAAAACTGACTATGCAACGATCGGATTTCCGGCGCAATTTTCGATAAATAAGAGAAAATGACAAACACGCGATTCCTGTTCCTCATGAACGGCAACAGGCTGATCTAAAATTTACAAGAAGGTTACAACAAGAGAAGACGGGGTTTCAAGGCTCCCAAACAGCAATGAAAACATATCACATACAAAATCGAAAAACTAGAAAAACTGGACACGCACTCGCAAAACATTGGCAACATCACCCAACACGAAAAAGATAATGACTTGGTTCCTGCTCAAGATGAAACATAAGAGACAGAACTTTAACTCATCAGAAGAGTTCAAAGCCTATCGACCGAGTTTAAGGGGTCAAATCAGCGACCAAAAAGTCATCAACGAAAGATTTTCAAAAAGAGGTTTTCCAAACCCAACTCTTAAAAGAACGACAATCATGGAATGAAGGTTCGGATGACAAATCAAGGCTCGAATTTATTCGATAACAACTCAGCCGAAAATAACAAAATAAGAGGGTATCAATAACTCAACAACAGAGTTCTAACACCCACGAAGAATTTCACAAGACGAACTAACGAGAAACGAATGGATAAAAAAAAAACGAGTAAATTATAACAAGGGAAAATCAGCCATTAACCCGATTCCCACGAATCTACACGCACAAGTGGTCGGATCATCGACATGAAACCGACACTTAAACTCCACTCCCGGTTCCCATTAACCGGGTTCTACACGCGTCTAATAGTTCTAGCCACAATAGTCACAGACTTCCGAATAATCCACACCTGGGACTCCTTCGGTTGTCTGTTCCCTTTACTTAAGCCTTCTCTTTCGAGATAGCTTACGAATGATTCTCATTCGATGGAATTAAACAGGAACTCATAACAAGAGTACTGCTATAGACCGAACTTAACTCGATAACACCCAACCAAAAACTCACAACAAAAATCTCTAAAGTCGGCACTTAACTCTACACAACTAGAGTTCAAGTCCGAATAAACGGAGGGAAAATTCCTAAGCCCCAATAAAAAGAACAAACCATAATCACGATATCGATATTAATCGAAATAATAAAACTCATACCTTGAGCTGGCGCGGCGTGACGAAGCGAGTGGTCGAATGGTCATTAAACACTTAATCACATATGAACCAGTCTACAGAAAAGCAAGACTGGCTCTGATACCAAACTGTAACGCCCCGTTTTATTTTAAAGAATTTACCGAATTTATTTAATAAAAATCAGAGTTATTTATTTTCTTTAAAATCCAAGTTAAAACATTTATCGAGAAACGGGCGCTACTTATTAACCACAACAAACAAACACACTCAATCAAACCATC
>BKCP01008849.1:19791-62028 GCA_008636005.1 Striga asiatica | reverse complement strand
GAAAAAACTGTCATTGAAATTGTAAAAAAATTAATAGAAGTTCCATTGAAAAACTAATTGCAGTGGCGGATCCAAAATAATTTTATATTGGGCACTATATAGTTAATAGAAAAAGTATACCATCAAAATAACATAATACCATTACAATTTATAAATTATACTTTACATAATTTGTCATGTTTCTAACTTGTAATACATTCTAACACATCAGTACAGTCACAATAAGTTAAAAAGTATTTAATAAAAAAAATGACAATTTTTCTCAATTCAACATAAGAAAATCATTGAAAATAATATTTTTTTAAAAAAAATTATAAACAAAAAATCTATGTTGTAGTATAGCTGACTCGGCAATATAATTGATTAATTTATAAATTACGAATATATAACTAAAATTCCCCTTGCATTAGTTATAAAAGACATAAAAAATATATTTTGAAGATATAGAAAAAAATATGTTGCAAAAGAGAGATTTGAAACTGTCATCAAGATTGAAATAATATAATTAGAGGATAAAATTGTAATTTTGAGATATATTATATTTTCTTTAGTTGTGATGTCGCGTTTATGTTATAACATTAATAAAGTTATGAGTTGAACTAAATTATAATTGGTTGAGTTGTAAATTAATTCATTATGTATCTTTCTTTCTTTCAATTTTATTTTTAAAATAGGAGACATGATAAAANAACATTAATAAAGTTATGAGTTGAATTAAATTATAATTGGTTGAGTTGTGAATTAATTCATTATGTATCTTTCTTTCTTTCTATTTCAGTTTTAAAATAGGGGACATGATAAAAATTATGAAAAAATGTTCCCACAAATTTTTATTAGATTCCTTACGCTATATGCTTTAGGATGGAGGGTTGTGTCGGATCTATAAAATAAACATAGATCTGCTCATGATTCCAATAAAATATTTTTGCTAGAATTAGATTCCTTGTGGCATATTTTTCTTACATATATCCGAAAATTCATACTAAGAAAAAACAAAAAATGAATGTAAATATACAACTATCACCAATATTAACTATGTGAATTAAAAAGAGAAATAAACGAGTTGTATGTGAAATTTATTCAACTAACACATAAATTCAATGAGTATGAAAATGAGTTACTTGCTTAATATTTTTGTCAAACATTGGAAAAAAGTTCTAAACTTTTAATCTAATAATCAGTATAAAAGTACATATTTTTATTAAATATATTATTATTATAAATATATAAATAAGTAATATTAAATTTTATTTTATCTTATGTGATTATATTATTTATTGTCTAATAAATAAGATATTTTGATAACAATGTCATTATATGAAACACGTACAAAAAATGATGCAATACATATAAATGTGCTAGAATTCGTTTAATAAATAAAGTACTATTTATCAATAGAAATAAAAACTAATAAAATAATAATAGTGGAATTGTAAAAAGAAAACGTTTGAATTTTCTTAGACAAGTATGAATACCAATATTTAAAAACAATTTTTTTTTAAAAAAAAAATACTTTATTTGTTGCTAGCGTTTGAAAATATGGACTCTGTAAGAAATTGGATCTCATAAATAATGATCCTATATTATCAATTTTTAATTTTAATTAATTAAAAAATTATAACTTTATAATACATAATGTAGATTTTAATAATGATTTTGTAATAATAACGTTCAAAGATGACTAAGAGTCATAAAATAGAATTTTAATTCTTCTCATCTCAACTATTTTAACAAATGATATACTTCTCAATGTTGTCTCATTGTTTTGTTTTGTTTGATTTTGTCATTGGTGAAGAATCAAGAAAGGAACTTTATCTCGAGTTTTTTTGAACATTATATATGATGCATAAAGTTGGACGATAAAAGCATTAAAAAGTTATTGGACACATAAATATTACAAATCTAAACGAATGTGAAAGATATGAAGATAAATAATTCTAAAATCATTGCAAGAACTAGATGGTCAATGATTTGCAAACAATAGATTATATAGTTCGTCTATCTTTCAAATAAATGACATTGAAAATGAAACGTTAGAGCCTGATCAAAATATTTTTGAATGTTTGAATGAAGTTGACACTTCTTATAGGAATATTTATAATTTCATTGGTGTATTGTGCTTGAACATATGTGCAATTATTTTATAGTATGAACTTTTAGTTAATGTGTGATGATTTAAAAAAAAAACCTCGGGAAAAGTACATATAATAGATATTTTGAATAGTCAACTTTTATTTAGAGATGAAATTCATTCCCTTCCGTAGGGAGATACATCCATGGGGTAGGTATCAATAATTTGTCGATATATATAGAGAGAGTAAGTTAATAGTTTATACAATGATAAAAAATAATCAACAATTTTAATGACACGATTTATTATTTTGCAGATATATTCATGCATGGTTAGTAGAAATATAAAGATAATACAACCATGAAGTTTCACTATATATTTGGTTAGAATATTTCCTAAGTGTTTGAATAAAGTAGACGTTTTGCCAAATAAATTAAGATGAATTTTGCAATACTATTGAATCAATAATGCTTCTTATGAGGACGTCAAACCAAAATGAAAGAGAACGCTATCGAATCATCTAACATAAACAAATAAAAGAACTATTGCATGTATAATATATATTAGTCATTATTTAGTAGTGTTTTTGTTGGGGTTGTAATATGTTATTTAATTATTTTTATATTAAGACATCGTTAAGTTATTTAAAAAAAAATAATTTATTTCTATATTTTGTTTCATTAATTTGCTCTACATTTTGTTTCATTCTTGCAAGGATATATTTAATAAAATTAATGTATTTATTTTACAAAACTTAATCGGCAAAAAAAGATTACATTATGAACTCATTTGTTCTACGTTATATTTCATTCTTGCAACGATATTTTTAATAAATTAATTAATTTATTTTACTAAATTTAATTGAGAAAAAATATTCGCCACCACGTGCATCGCACGTGCACTTTACTAGTATGAATAAAAAATAAAATAAAGATTATTTTAAGTATTTATTTGAAATTTACATTTTCAATATTTTATTTAATTTTATATAATCATGATCTATAGTATGTATTATATATTTATTTTTTAATGTTATTTGTTATTTTTATTATTTAAAAAATTGAATCCTAAAGATATAACAACGAAAAAATCATATATTAGTTATGGAGTGACTAATCCCATAAAGATGTATTTTGTTATTCCTATAGGAGTCATCATTCCTTTCTAAAAAATATACCAAACATGAGATTAAGAATGAGTAAAGAAATAATTATTTTGTCATACTAATCATGCCATAAGTATTTAAAATTTTTAACTTTTACTTGTTATTGAGTCTTCTATCGAACCTTAAGTCAAATTTTGTCAATGTTTAACATTATTTATCACTAACAAAACTCAAATGTTGGTCAACTAAAAACTCAATATGGCAAATAATGTGTAAATGATAAATAATTTACAACTTATAAACTAGCTTCTCTTACTGAATAGATCAATATATCCATGAACATATACACCCAACATCACAATTATCGGGAAACAGAATTGGAGCAACAGTTTGAAAGAAGTAGAGCTCAACAAACTTTAATAATACTATGATCAATAAGCCATGTTCTCATGCCTGAATTTCACGGCTCAAAAGTCATGCTCTCAGCCTCTTTTCTTACAGATTCGAAGAGCATAGAAGAGAGGTATCGCTCACCAAAGCTCGGGAAAATGACCTGAAACCGATGTTCATGAAAACATGAGATGGTCAATGGGTGAGATTATTTCTACAAATTAGTTACGAATCAGCCCAACAAGCAAGAAGCCTCTAAAACAGGTAAGTCAAATCTTACTAAAGAGAGAGAAGTATAAAGAAAATATATCACAATCAATTTTGATGAGAAAGGAGTAGATTTACAACAATGAGTTTTCCAGCATTTTCAGGTCACTTAGCAACATTAATTGCAGCAGCAGCTGCTGCACCAGATGATATTCCGACCAGCAACATAATATTTACAGACTCGGTACACGACTCGGATTAAGATGCATATTATGGAAAGGCTGAAAATGTTTAAACTAACAAGACTGGACAAGTATTGTTATAACTTACCACTAGGGTCGAATTAGCCTTTCCATTTCCAGGCAATTTTTTAACAGTGACATCATTGAGGTCAAGGCTATATAATTTTCTTGGCTCGAACAATGAAAATGTAGAGATAGACATTTCCCGCAAAGAAATGGGGAAAAAATGATTTCCTAATGAAAAATGACAATTCCCCACTGGCAAACACAGTTGCAGCAAAAAAAATAAATGTCGAAGACACATAAATATATGAGTTATGGGTCATGAAGTAATATTTCGTTATTCGAGGTAAAACTATTTCAATATTCATATTGAATATAATACCTTTTTTGTTTCCTTATAATTGATTTTTTTTATTTGTTAATATCAGGGATACCGTATACATGCTTTTATAAAAAAAAAAATTCACATGGAGCTTTTTAGGCGCCATTTGAATTAAGGAAGTGTTGTTGCAATTATGATTTAGGGACTTACATCGGCGGTTGGTACAAGACAACAATGGGAAGGTACAACCATGAGAAGGTACACAATTGCTTTTCATGGCCGAACTCTCTGAAGATAGATTTTGAAAATTTTCTATAATGTCACGAGCTTTATTGAGTTGGCTAAAGAAACTTTTTCGACTTCATGCTATTGTTTATTTTATTCGCACTTTATTCAATCTTCTATGTTGTACTATTTGCAGACATTATTGGACGAGTTGTCAATATAATTATTATTTTATGTTTTTCTTAACTTTAAGTGATGTAGGATTTTATTGAGATTAGTATTCGGATTGTGGACCTTTATTCAATTTACAAATTTTCATTAGTAATTGTAATTATTAATCTATATATATATATATATCCATATATAGACACTAATTTAATAGATTAATTTAATTATGGTCATATGTTTTGGATCATTCAAACTTATTGTAGAAAATGAAACAAAAAATTTCTACAAAGATTCTACTACTTACATATACTTATATTTTTAATTCAATGTATATAAATTTATAATTTACAAATTATATTTTTTTATATTTTAATTAATAATTAACTAATCTTATAAATTTATAAAATTGAAGGATATGAAGTTAATTATATAATTATTTTACATTTGTAGGGAACTAATCTGAATGACACAAAATAATTGATGATGATGAGGTGATCAGTGCGAAAAAAAATCCAATTCCCAACGAATCGCCGCTGCTGAAATACTATTCTAGGAGAAAGATGATGACGAGGTGATCAGTCCAAAAAATAATCCAATTCACAACGAATCGCCGCCGTTGAAATACTATTCTAATAGAAAGTTATTCGGTGAATCGAACTCATAAAAAGAAGAATGCTAAGAATGAAGACAAAGAAAAATCTGCTCAAGGAGAGAACGATATTGAAGAAGATGAAGAGAAGATTGATAATATTAATTTGTGACGATGAAAACAACTCTAAGACATAGGACATTGTATATAAAAAAAATGTTCAATAATATTTAATCATTAATTGCAACTGTTCTTTTAACGATTTTTTTCGTAGCTCCCGTGCAAATGCACGGGCAACTGTACTAGTTTAGCTTTAATACAAAACTAGTATGAGTCTCATGCAGTACACGGTAAGAGATATTTATTAATATTTATAAATTAATAATTCTTATTATGTAATATTTATAAATTAAAAATATGAAATCAAATATGTAATACAATTACCTATACTAATTTATTGAAAATTTTATATAAAGTTTAAATTGTATAAATTTACATAAAAATGTCTATTTAAAATTAATACACGACCCGTGTGGTGCACATAACTGATAATAAATTACATTATATTCGTTTCAAAATAAGTATCATTTCAAAAATTTTATTCAGAAATTCGATTTAAATATAATGTGATTCCATAATATAGTTATTTTGGTAAAATGTTATCATATATTTAACAACCTATGTGAATAATAAGTATAAATATAAAATTTATATTGTTTCATTACTTAAAATATTTTTTATTTGTATAAACTATTCCAATAAAGAAAAAATTAAGTAGTTGAGTAATTTATTAAACTATAAATAATTGACTATTTCGTTTACGTCAAAGTTAGTATTGATCATAAGTTATTGAGTAATTTATTAAACTATAAATAACTAACGTTTACATCCAAGTTAATATTGACCTGTAAGTTATGAATAATTATTTTTTTATCTTAAATTTTAAATAATTTTTTTTTATTTTTTTAATATATTATATACCAAATTTAAACCATGCAACTAATAAAGGTAGTAGCTACAAGTTTTGTCAATATATTATATTCCAAATTTAAATCATGCAACTAATAAAGATAATAGCCACAATATTTGACCAAAATGATTCTGTACATTAATTTAGGCGGGATTTTTCAAATTTTGCCAAAAATATTACTCAATATAGTAAATACTTTAGGCGGGAACTAAATGTTTTTTTTTTTGCTGATATTTAGTGGCTATTTCAAGTAAACTAGTGTATATCCCGTGCGATGCACGGAAGAGTTCATATTTTAAACATTTTTTAGACTTTATTTTAAATATAATTATTTATATTTTTCACATCTCGTCTATTATGAAAATAAAATAAATACAATCAATGAAAAATATATAATATTAAATACTTTTCTTTATACAATATTTTTTATTTAAGGAATATTATTAAACCTTACGGTTTTGATTTGTTTTTTTAAATCAATAATCCAAAATATATGATTGTTAACGTACAAAAAATAATGGAAACAATCCAGACTTTAAAGTAAAGCTATTTTTTATTATTTTACAAATAAAAATCTTCCAAATTTTTTTTAATTTCAAAAAAAATTTGGCAAGTTTGATAATGAGTTAAATCAAGTTATACAAATGATTAAATAGTTAAAATGCTATATTAATTATATTTTAAGAAATCCGATTATATAAAAATGGGTAAAAAACTATTATACTAATTAGTTTGTTAGGATTATGATTATATGGAAGTTAAAATAAAATGAAATATAACCAAAAAATTTGTTCGTGGTTTTTTCCTAAATGTTTGAATTTAAAAATCTAGTAACCAAATTACATTATATCACGTAAGGAAAAAAATAAATAATAAATATTATTAAAGAGATAAATCAATAATATTTATCACTTAGATAATAAATAATAAATGTTTACATGTAAAAAAATAAATAATAATATATTTAAAAATATAAGTCAGAATTTCAAATAAAGTAAAAGGAGGAATAACTCATTTTTTAAAAAAAGTTTCTAAATATCTAATATATTGATAAGTATCTCCATAAGAATAATCATACCATTTTAATTTTAAAAAAATTGGCAAGTTTGTTAGAGAGATAAATCCGGTTAGACAAATGATTAATTTGTTAAGATATTATATTAATTGTATCATAAAAAATCGGTTAGATAATGCAGATAAAAAAATATAATACTAATTAGTTTGTTAGAAATGTGATAATGAAAACCAAGATAAAATGAAATTTACCCAAAAAAATTGTTTGGAATCTTTTCCTTTAAATGTTTGAATTTAAAAATTTAATACCGAAATTCTATTATACCACATAAGGAAAAAATAAATAATAAACGTTTATTAATATATTAAAATATGTAATTTTGAATTTCATATAAAGTAAAAGGTATGCTTATTCAAATTTATTTTTAAATTAAAAGTTATGATAAACATTTATTGATTCTCTTTCAAATATATTAATAAAATAAAAATATAAATCTAAACAAATTTTGAAACAACCAAAAAAATCGGATTGATTGGCATAAAAAAAGGAAGTAAAATCGGATTTGAATGCTAAAATGGGAACACCTTACCAAATTGAATGCTAAAAGATTCGATTTGATTGGTTACCTAATTGCAAGGGCTGAAAAAATTCAAAAAAAAATTTACGAATTGAAGAAGCGGGAAAAACACTATATTGAAGCGGGAAAACGAAATGATTATTTTCGGATTGTTCAAATAATTTTTCTTCTCCGTATTATATAGTAATAGATACCATTGTTTCTTTATATATTAATATATTTGTTTCTAGTAGCGTGTTTATTTAATGGCTTTTTTTGCATGTTTTATTTATACACAATTTTCTTTAATACAAAATTTGCTTTTAATATAGCGTTTATTTAATGGCTTTTCCCTAAAAAAATTTTGCATTTTGTTTGATTTTAAATATAAAATTGGAAGTTTTAATTGCTCGCCAGGTGGCGGGCTACTGTTGGTTATGAAGTTGTTCAAAGACATAGAAGGTTGTGTTAGGAAATATTTAATTTCTTATGTATAATCTAATTATGAAGTTGTTCAAAGACATAGAAGGTTGTGTTAGGAAATATTTAATTTTTTATGTATAATCTAATTATGGACAACATATTATATACAATTATATTAGTTATTCAATTAATTAATGGACTCAATTAAGTGATCTAAATAAAGTAGAGTCCATGAGCTATATAAATTGATATGGGCTGATTGAGTGGATATCTAATATTATTAGGGTTAGGTGATGATGGTTGGCCTACCTAGTAGTATATAAAGACCCTCTTGGTTATGATCTCCAATATACTAAATCAAACATAGTTCTCTTTTCTCCCCATCGGAATTGAAAATGACGGTCCCATATGAGGAATAAGGCGATTTAGTTGAGGAAGGCCATAAAACCGACCCCGTTCGTGTGATCGATGATGTGTTCGCGATTCAAGTTATGTTTCATAATAATCGGATCCATAAATCCACTTAAAATACGCTTCCGCTATCTTGTTTGATTCTCGATTATTTGATATGAATGCTCCTGGGATATAGCGATGGTTTTCGCATAAGGCTAATTCCAACAAGTGGTATCAGAGAAACTTCATGTTGAATCTTTGAGAATTTATTTGTTTTAACTTCTTACGCATAATCGAAATTTCTTTTGAGGCTGATTGTGCATAAGTGTTCGGATATTTTTTTATGATATTGGATACTTATGTTAATATATGCGATTAAGTTTTTTTTTGTTCAATAAATTTTTGGTGCCCTGTTACAGAAATCGCATACGATTCTATTTGGATTAAAAGTGGTACAGTTTTTCTAGAACTATTTTATTCGAGTACTTGAATCTGTACATGATTGAAATTGTTTGGACAATTGTGAAAGGATTTTGATATCCTATTTTGATTGTATTTGTTCAGATCTGATCTAGAACTGCGCACCAAGTTTGGTATAGTATGCCTTGTTATTATGTGAATTATGTTGCTGCTACTATATCACATTGATTGGGCAATTGTGCTTCTGTTTTTATTCAAGCATATTTATTTGATGGACCATTATTTAATCTGTCAATGATTTTATGGATTTAACCAGCCATGATTTATTTACCATTAGGTCATCATATCATGTTCGAATATTTGATTGAATAATTGGAATCCATTGCACGATATATTGTTTTGGTTAATGTGCAATTGGATTTGGTACAATTGTTATTCAATGGGAATCGTCTCTTTTAAGACGTACTGTTAAACGGTTCTGTCGAACCTCTTTATTTAGTTAAATATCTAGCACTTCATGATTAATTTAAATGAATTGATTGAAACAAAATGTTGCTTAAGTGACCTCTTTTGTGTAGATTGATTCATTTAGATATTAAAAAGATTGTTGTATTTTTGTAATTCATATGTGTTGATAAGCCCAAATGTAAACTAATATAATGGTCGAATTACAAATATATATGTGATAATAAATCTGTGATAATTATAAGGTTTTAGTGTGAACAATATTTCTGTTCAAAGATAGTTTTATTATTTGACATAAATTATTGTCGAGATTTGATTATTACAACAAGAGTAGCGCTCACAGTTATTGTGCTTGGTATCTTACTATGGAATTAAACCATGTTTGGTTTAATTGATAAAATACAGATAAATCAACATAAGGAACTATGTTTTATGGTCTTCTCTAAACAAGATAAAATAAATTGTTAGATATTTATTTTGTCTTATTTTGTTATATATGATTTTAGGCTAAATTATGAGTTTGGTTGAGCTTAAATGAACATTTAGTTTTCATTTAGTTCTGCTCAAATTTATCTCTAGCTTAAAATCTCTATTTGAACTTGGTTCTATGTTTTGTGAACTTAATTCGCAATTCGATAAAGTTAAGCTTGATTTGGATATACTAGGCTTTGTCTATGTAAATTTGGATTTAAAGTCTAATTTGGTTTCATAGAAAAACTCAAATAAAGTTAATAGACACAAGTTTATATGAAGTTTCATATTTTGGCTCTAATTAAAATTTGTTTTGAGATTATCTTTTTCTTGGTATCTCAAATTATTTATGAAGTATGGATTTTGAGTTTGACTTTGTGGTAGACTCATATTGTGTTTCCGGAATGCGGGGCTAATTATCCCATAAGAATATGATTTATATTGAAAATTTTCACATATAATCCATAAGGACTCTTTGAGTTAATTATGAGAAACATATTAAGCATTTTCATGACTTATGTGTTTAATTTGGTTTAGGCTTAAATTCCAAAATAATGTCATGTTGAGTTTATACATGCTTATGTGTTTCATTTTCATGACTTATGTGTTTAATTTGGTTTAGGCTTAAATTCCAAAATATTGTCATGTTGAGTTTATACATGCTTGAGCTCATTTTATGACTAATGGAATGAATTTTAGCCCAAGTTGGTAATAATGAGCCGTAAATTCATAGAAAGTTTATTTGAATTTAAGCCTATTAAAATTAGATTTTAAGTCTAATTTGTTATATGGACTTTCAATCTAAATAAAGTTGGAATTAAATTTATTTTAGTTCATGAACTTTATATCCATAATTTTCCTGGGGCGACGTATTAACGTTGTTCAATTGAGTAATAGAGAAATTCTCGGTCGCATTTACTCTAATGTTGTGATTTTCAATTTAGTCAATCAAAGTATCATGTTGCCATAGCAACGTCTGTTCATAGAGAATGACTTTATTGAAATCATTTTAATATTGTGTGAAGTTGTTCATGTGATCTGTGCCCGGCCCATAGGTAGACATAGGTTGACCGAATAATAACGCACATAGGGTGATAAGAGAAACTCATATGGATTTTACTCAACAGTAATTTTTAATTTGGTCAATCAAAACGTCATGTTGCCATAGCAATCTCTGTGTGTGGAGAGCGACTTTATTGAAATTACATAGATGTTGTGTGAAATTCTTTATGCGTTTTGTGATCAGCCCATAGGTAGACAATTTGGCAAAATAATAACACACATGTGATGATAAGTATGTGATAATTATTTGGATTGTTCATGTGAACACTAGTCAGTCCAAAGATAGACTTTTGTTTGACATAACTTATTATCAATGCTTGATCGTTACAACAAGATTACCACTGCAGTTAATTTTCTGTCCATAGACGAGATTAATGTTGCCCTTGGTGTCTTGTCACGTGTCCCTATTTGGTCTACTTACCCAATGTTTATGTGTGACATGAATTTCAGTGTGAGTACTCTGGTCTTGTTCTCTAACTTTTCCATCTGCTTACCTTAAGTCATTTGTCATTATATATTTTTCTTTAAGTTCTATATGCTTATTGAACAATATCTGGTTATTATTGGGACATAAGGTTGATGGATAATGTAGGAAGTTCCACTAAGGATATTTGATGAAATAATATATCTTTGATTATTGTTTCCATAAAGTTAAATGGGACATAAGGAAGTACATTGTGATATGTCTAAATCTCGTCTTCAATCTAAGGCACTTTAATTGTGCACAAGGTATTTCTTTTGTTATGTGATCAAAGAAAATTTGAACGAGAAAAGACTTAATGTACAATGTATCCTTCATTAATCCACATTCTAAAGTTTGCTTCTCAATCATGAGTTCCCTAGTTTAGTTTTGTACCACTTAAGTATTTCGTGAGTAAATTTTCTTGTTTTGTCACGCACATAAAGCAACCGAATTTACGTTGTACAAAACATATGAAACTAGCTAAATTTTATTAAGGTTGTGGTAAAAGAAATATGATTGATTATTCCTCTTTGCCATTAATGTGAGAAGCAATGTGATTCATTATTAATAGAGTTTGTGAATAGAGTAGAACCCACATCTCTTATGGATTTTCAACTTACGATTTGGGGTTGTCCAACTAAGGTAAGACTTTCATGTCTATAAGTAAATTTGGACTAAAGATTGTGGGTAACTAGTCCTTCAAAATTCTATAAGGCCTTTTTAATAATGAATTTAAAGTTCATTTGAGGAAGTTGAGCTTGAGAGGGAGATAAGGTTATGAACCATTATTTTGGAAAGCAAATATGGTCCCAAAATGCAAACTCAACCACCTCAAATACATATACATGAAGTTTTGATGAAATTATGTATGAATTGACATTTTGAGGTCTTGTCAAATTATCTAAAAAGTCTGAGTCTCATTGGTCATAAATGTGGCTAAATGGATTCATAAGACAATAATGAGAGACATAAGGTATGTCCAGTCAACATAATTTTCATCTAAATAAGGGCTTTGATTACAAGAGGCTTTTCTTTTGGTTTTGATGATAAACTTTTGTAATCAATGTCATTTTGAAGCATTTGATATTAAGTTAACTCTCTCTACGTATACAATTATATTAAGTCATTACCTCATTTTGTATTGGGATAAATAAAGTTAATAATTGTATATACTAGAGATTGAGTGGGAGATACTCTAAGGACAATTAATTTATCTATTGTCCCAAGAATGAGTATAAAGTTTAGGATAGACAAAAGATATACATATGGTTGGTAATCTTTTATATTTTTAAAAAAAATGTATGCATTTGGATTCCACATACATTTGATTGTTTGAGAAATGATTGAATCTTGATTATTAACCTACTGAATGCAGCCAAATGGCTTATAAAGTTTTGTTTGAGAATAAAAGAGAGTTTATACTCACTTAAGGATTATTGGATCATTTGGGAGATCATTTGGAATTCTAATTTCGAGTTTATTGGATGTCTGTAAAGTTGAACGATCCAAACTGAAGTCAAGCTACTTTAACTGCTAGTTGGAAGAATTAATTTGGAAAGTGCCAAGCAGACACTTACAGTTTGTTCCACTTTAGCAATTGTGTTTTAGCTTATCCAAAGGCATCTTATAAGGTTATGGTTGCATAATATTATCACTAGGCTGCATGTTGCGGATGGTATTAAATACTACTAAAGTTCTATTGTGATAATATTAGTTTGCCATTTTCAGCAACAAAAGTTGTTCATAAAGTTTCTTGTTGTTGCTAAGGATAAAATTCATGTTGATGAATTTTTATTGAACACATAAAGATGAATTTATGCTAGCAAATTCATAGCTCCATTATAAGGTATACTAAGGTATTAACACTTGAAGTATTTTATGAGTATATCGCTCATATAAGTGTTACTATGGACATTGCCTTAGTTTAGTGGGAGTTGGTGTTCAATGTATTCTTGAATGTTATCACTTCATTTTCTGCAGAATAAAATTGATGGTTTCAGATTCGTTATGAATCACTAAAGTTTCTATTTTTGTGACTTTGAGTTGCATTTATGGATTGATCTCACTAAGGATTTAAAGTTGGACCAGCTGGAAATAGACATGGTAAAGATCACATTGCATGTAATTTCCATGCCACTCACCATATTTGATCTATGTCATTGAGTGTACTAGTATGGTGATTTCCGGGGTTTATCCACGATATGTAATGTGGTGAAAGCCGCGGTAGTTCCATTACTAGTATATGAGATGGACCAGATTGTTTAAGGTAGTCTGGAGATGAATAGCATAAAGTTGCGCAACTAAGGAATTGATATAATTGCTCTGGAAATAATATGTAGCCCGAGTGGGAGATTGTTAGAAAATATTTAATTTCTTATGTATAATCTAATTATGGACAACATATTATATACAATTATATTAGCTATTCAATTAATTAATGGACTCAATTAAGTGATCTAAATAAAGTAGAGTCCATGAGCTACATAAATTGATATGGGCTGATTGAGTGGATACCTAATATTATTAGGGTTAGGTGATAATGGGTGGTCTACCCTAGTAGTATATAAAGACCCTCTTGGTTATGGTCCCCAACATACTAAATCAAACAAGTTCTCTTTTCTCCCCATCGGAATTGAGAATGACGGTCCCATATGAGGAATAATGCGATTTAGTTGAGGAAGGCCATAAAACCGACCCCGTTCGTGTAATCGATGATGTGTTCGCGATTCAAGTTATGTTTCATAATAATCGGATCCATAAATCCACTTAAGGTACGCTTCCGCTATCTTGTTTGATTCTCGATTATTTGATATGGATGCTCCTGGGATATAGCGATGGTTTTCGCATAAGGCTAATTCCAACAGGTTGTTTTCGAATGTTGTCTTTGTTGCCCACGGATTTGTTGCTGACGGAGGGATGGATAGAACGTGTGGAGCTCGAGAACGTGGATATTCATCAACTATTTTAGATAGTTTTTGCCGCAACTCTCAGAAACCAACGTGGATGACTATATTCATCAACTATTTTGGATAGTTTTTGCCTCACCTCTCAGAAATCGAAACGAGTATTTCGACTTAATTCTATATACTACATCGATGACATAGGCAATGGTTAAAGTCTTCCCTACTTTTTTTATATTATTATTATTATTATTATTATATGCAATTTTACGAATATCTAAATTTTTGTATTTTTCCATTCAAAACTCAATTGCCTAAATTTGCATTTGGACGAGTACTCCACTTAAAATTTTCATGATAATGTGAAAAGTAAATATATGATTAAATAAAGGTGTATGACTCCGTATTAATAAATTAGTATTCACAAAAAAATAAAAAAAAAAAGAAAAAGAAAAATCCAGCTGAAAATATAATTTAGAAAACGGGGGGAAATGGAAAGAATAGTATAAAAAGACATATATAGGAATTGAAAATAAATTAAATTAGAAATGAAAAATTATAAGGAATAATTTATAATTAATTTAAATAATATATAATTACATATAAAATACTAAAAAGTATATATTTTAAAATAAAGTCAGTTCACTCCTCATATTAATGTTTCAAAATAAATAAAATATAGATTTTGAAATAGTGAGTAAGTTAAAATCATATTATATTAATATGATAGGAGGAGAATTAGAAATTTAAGAAATTTCGAATTTAGAATAACAAAAGCTTACACTTTAGCAATTAGTCAATAATTTCTAATACATTATTTGAACTACTAAAAACAGGGGAAAAAAATCAGTAAATTAGAAATGACAGTTTTGGTGTTTATTCCACACCAATATTGTGGGGCTTCATTTAATCCAAATTAAGGCTGGTGTTTAGTTTCAACATCGAGGACTAAAACAAATTAAGGAAATGGTGCCGTTGTATATAATTATGTTTTTGCTAGTTGGGCGAATAACCGATGGAGTTCATAAACAAATTAAGGAAATGGTGCCTTGTATATTATTATGTTTGGGTAATTTTCACTTCTACTTTAAGGATTTTAAAATAATTGCATAAATACAAATATTAAAATTTATTTGCAAGTTTATTATTTGGATAACTACAATATAACTGCCAAACAAAAAATAAAGAGTTACCATCCCAAGAATCTCGTNAAAAAAAAAACTGAACTAAACAATCACGAGCAACGTCGTCCCATCACGAGCAGCAAATATACAGAAAAGATACAAAATATAAACAGTATATATACAAAAAATATACACTATATATACCTAGGATCATTTTCTAATCAACCAAATGGTGGAGAACACAACATATACAGAAAATATACAGAATATAAACAGTATATATACGAAAAATATACAATATATATACCTAGGGTCATGCCGATCCTTATGATTTTCAATTCAAAATTTTCGTACAAAAAATTCAAACTATACACACTCTAATAGTGTGCATATGAAAAAATATAAACAGCATATATACAAAAAAATATACAGTATATATACATGCAACTACACAAACAACAAAAAAAAGTATAAATACACTACATATATACAGTCTGGTCTGGTCCTCCTCTCAACTAAAACCTAACAACAAAATTCTCCGATCGTCCTTCGTCTCCTCAAGGCGCCTTGGACAAACTATGTCAATGAAGATGACGAATCTGCAAGTAGGGATCCGGACCATACACACGTTCGACCTTGCCGAGTTCCTTGCTTGTTCTAGTTGGCTTCATGTTCTTTTCGAAATCGAGCTTTTTCTAGTTGAGTGTACTTTTATCTCTGGCCACGATTTGTTTGATACGAGTACTCGATCGCCTATGTGCATCAACACCGGAACCACGAGTTGGGGGGTCGCCTGCTATGGGAGGGATTTTGGTTTTGGCCATGAAAATGGAACCTAGGGTTTAATGATAATGGAGTTGCGTTGTGTGTTCGTAGGTTTGGGCGCGTGAGAGAGATGAGCAAGGATTGATAATGCCAGAGAATGGGGGTTAGTTTTGATTTAATTTGGTAACTTATCTCACAAAATCTGTGTTAATTGAATAAAAATATATTATTACTGCCGTATAATTGCAATAAACATTACATGATTTTGTAGCCCCATATAATTTCCTCATTATGTTTTTGCTAGTTGGGCGATCATGAGAACAAAAAAGTGTATTGAGTTTGTATAGGAGAGATTAATTTTTGAAAGAAGGGACAGATTTAGTTCGTTATGAGCTTTTTTTTTTTCTTATAAGTATTAATAAAATGAGCTTTTTTTTTCTTATAAGTATTAATAAAAATATTATCAGTGCAACAAAAATATTGTCGGAGAAATTAAGCCTTCTTTTTCTTGTCGGACTTGGAGAGGGAAATTAATCTCTCCACATAATTGGCGGTGTGGATTAATGGGGCAGTGTGGATTAATTGGATCATCTTTCAAAGAAACATCTTCCATATTTTAAAAACATAAATAATACTTAATTTTTCAAAATTTATCATTAATGTAACAAAAGAAAAATATTTAATTATAAATGTCATTCCAACTCATTCTAATATAACTTAGCAACTCATTTTACTAACTATTTTTCTAAAATTTTAAATATATATACCCAACTACTTAAATAACCATCATATATCTTAGTCCATCATATAGTCTTCTAAACCAATATTACAAAATTGTAGAAATATTCAAATAGTTAGAAACTTCTAGTGGAAAAAAAAAATGAAAGTTGCAGAAACATCCAATCAAGTTGAGAAATCTAGTCAAAAAAGTTTTAGACAAACACCCAAACAATTAGAGAAATCTAAGTAGCATGCATTTAGTTAGATGTCCGTGGGATAAGCCCTATATCTGTTTTAATGATCGATTCAAGATTCGTCAATAATTGAGTTAAAATCCTTTTTTGGATTAGATAAGACTAATCCATGTACTTTGAGGCNCAAAATATAATGTACACCCCTGTATTTAACAATGTTCTAGAAGTCGCTAGGCGCCCGCTAGATGCTCAATATAGAAGTCGCTAGACGTCCGCTAGGCGCTCGATCAATACCTAGCACCTAGGCAGGGTCTATAAATTAAAATTAAATATCTTATTTTTTATTGTTTTAGTACTTATAGAATAATAATATCTCAACTTATAATAAATACACACTTAAGTCCAAAAAATAATATTAATATATTATAAAAATAAAATAATGTAATTAATATTTAAAAAAATATAAAACTGAAAAATTGTCGCCGAGTCCAAATAGGCCCGCCTAGGTGCCACCCAACTGCCTGAGCACCTGGCCAATTTTTTTAACCGATTTATGCAAATCAAAAGCGACTGGCCAATTTTTAATACAATGGTATTTAACGAAACTTGCACGTTTTTTCCTTTAAAGAAAAAAAAGGCACAAAATCCCCTTATATCTTTGACAAGTTGTCAAAGATAATGGTGCATGCACTACACGCATGAAACTACAAAATTAAAAATAGCAGCAACTTTTATGGTGGCAACCCATATCAATGGACCAGCTCCAGCTAGTGTCCAGGCCAGTACATTCGTCCAGGTCCAACCAAAACACGTCCGGTCACCCACAACCCTAATGTCCATATGCTTATCCATGCTCGTCAGTCCTCGTATATATGATAATAATGAATAGAATGTAAACCCATAATTATTATACCTCTACCTTTATATAGGACAATTTCCTCTCCTCAAAACATCCATTCCCGTAAAGAAACTAAACACAAATATACCAAACACAAATATCTCTTCTGATAAATATCCTTCCATATATCCTGAACCTTTTGGATCCTAAGAATCATGCCTTCATTAAGAAACCAGTAGCATTAGGCTATGTTTGGTAGACAAATAAGCTAGCTTATAGCTTATTTAGTTAGTTTATAAGCTCCCTATATTCAAATAAGCCTCGTTTGGTAGGACGAGCTTTTTTAAAAAAACTCGAGCTTATTTGATAAGCTTCTTTAGGTAGCTTTTCAAATAAGCTAGTTGAATTTTTTATTCCAGCTAGTTTATCAGCTAATTTTACCAAACACTATTATCATATAAGCTAGCTTTTCAGCTATAAGTCATAAGCTATAAGCTATAAGCTCGAAATTTACTAATAAGTTATAAGCTAGCTTATCAGCTAGTTTTACCAAACATAGCTTTAAACTCAAACCAATTCATGACACTGTTTTAAAATTTCCATACAAAACCCAAATGTGTGCAATTTGCAAAAATACAGACTCGAACCCAATCTACGGCCAAATTACCAAAAAAATACCTGAGGAGGCTTATGCTAAGTGTGTAACTAAAAATCACTGAATCTTCCCAAATTCCATGTGTAGTCCCACTTAACTAAGTACACCTTTAAAGGGTAGTGAAAATAAATTAGTCTAAAAAATTAATTGATCATGTCAGTTACTGGAGCCGGAGTTACCTTGCATACCTCGACACAAAAACCACAGTCCATTAGAACCAAGAGCCACGCGCGTTGCTGTTCAGAAAGCCTGTCCCTCGGGCCCTTCACCTCCACAAGCTTCGCCTCCCCACTGTAGTAACAGTCATGCAGCCGCCAGAGGAGCAAATCAGGCATGCCGCTTGACCAGCTTCGGTAGTCCTGCGCCAGGTGGCGGCATATGGACGCGAGGCAGGCCCCTCCTATGCACTTCACGGCCGCCCGAAGGTCGGTCAACGAGTGCTTCTCCCAGTTGACTCCTCGGCACGATGTCCCGACATGCAAATCCCATGATGTGACAAGTATTTCCTCCGCCATGCCATCTCGGATTTTTTCGCATTGTGCTTCGATTAGGTTCTTTCGGGTTCGGTAGAAGGCGTCGATTTCTAGATCCAATGGTGCAGTCTGAAAATTATACCCTTGAGGTTCAGTTAAATAACTAAAAAGGAAATCTTTTTTTCAAATTATTTACTTAAAATATTATTTTTTTTCACTTCATTAAGCAAGTTTTTTTATTAAAATTAGTTAATTATTTTTTATGGCATAAACAAACCCTTTACAGTTTTGTACACCATTGCTATATAATAATTTCAATGTTTTTTTATCCAATTAGTTGTCATAATCAACCAAGATTGCATAAATTTAAAGATTAAAATGTAAGTTAAATTGTTTATATTTATATCGTCGTTTTAGTAATGATAAAATTTATTAATGTGATATGCTCATTATCTAATTTATGATTTATCTTACTTAAAACACACATATATAACGTATAAAACTTTATTTGCATGCACAAATTTGCATTTGTGCATGTGCATAGGTTAGAATACTAGTCTTTTATTATTTTAAGAAATGCGCCATTAAGAGAGAGAATTACAACATTTTGTCGTTGGAAAAACCATCATCAGTTTCAACCGATTAGAAGCATACCTGAAATTTGTTTTGGAAGACATTTGGTACCTCGGCAAAAATCACATCCCACATTAAAATACCGAAAATGGTTAGCCAAATGCCACTCTCCGTGTGGAGACCCTGCCAGCCACCGCCTTCCCCAGCATAATACTGTAATGCGAGCTGTTCAACCCCACATCGTTCTCCATCTTCACCATAAAACACGCTCTTCATTCCTGTTTTACAATTCAGCGGTCTTCCTTGAACATGAACCTTGTCCCCATTATATTAGCAAATAAAAGAGACATGTCATATCAATCAGATGATAGAATGTACAGGGTTGGCATAAGTGAAAATGATGATATTCCAAAACTTTTGCCATTTGCATTATATTTTATACCTCAAAAATCCTCCTCTTCATGGATTTGGAGTAGCTGGGTGTTTTCCAGCGCCTGGGAGGTTTCCCTAATCTCAATACCCGCCTTTGGAGGGCAATTCTTGCGCCAGCACGAACCCATGAATCGAGTAAGCCATTTTCCGCAACTTGCAGACTATCATCTATACGCCCCAGATGTTCCAGATCAACAGAAAGCCTTAAAGTCCAATATCCTCTTCTTCTATCAGATATAAAAGTGTTCAGTAGCTGTTTGAGTAGATTGATGGCATCAGTGTACCTGTCAAAATGCCAGAATGGCTACTTCAAAGCAGTTATCGCTAGTCTGCACGGGTGTAGGAGGAAATAACAATTTTTTTCCTCCAGATGCATGAACTACAGAAAGCAGGCGTTATTTGAAATAAATCAATATTTGAAATTTTGTCAGCTCTATATCTTCATAAAACAATAAATATAGACTTGATAATCTATAAGACTTCCCATTTGAACACCTTTACCTCTTCTCCCGCTCAAGAAAGGAAACACCCAATAGGACCACCTTAGAGTAGACCCACGAGGCTGAAAAGTGTGATTGAAAGGTAGCCGTTGATTCACCGCTAGACGATTTGTCCTCTTCAAACGAAATTGGCATGCGTGAAACAGAAATCTCTATACATTTTAAAATCAACTCGGACTTGTTCTCATCAAGTGATTCAGCCATAATTTGCGAAATCTCAATAGCCTGCAATTAATTGCAAATGAGCACCTCGTAAGGAAATGTGTTCTTTTGTATTCATTACACACATGAAAATAAAGCGCACCTCTTCATACAACAGCAAGTCGCTCCTACTTGAAAAGATGGGCTCTGAGACTATGCATCTGTAAGCAGGATATTTCACTATGCCTAGATCCACAAGCAAAAATGCCGACAAGTCTTGTTCTCCATTAAGAAAGAAAAGCCTCTGGAAGACAAAACTAAGATAACAATGTGACCAAAAAAATTGGAGTATTTCCTTTAAAAGGAATGGTGTTATGACACATAATCGCAGACTTAAATGTATACAGACTTAACGATGACATTATGTGTGGGTAAGTCAGTGTAAAAGTGATAAAGTATTAGCTCCTGCTTGATCTTAAGAAATAATTTCTCGGCTGACTACAGGCTAACTGACCAACTTTAAGCATTGATAAAAGTGACCTCAGCTCGCCATAATAGAGATTCAGCCAACGGAGATACTTTAACACAGAAACCAGTTACTTTCAAAACAGAACTCTGAAGCTCAGGGCTGCAAGAGGTAATAAAAGTCCAATCATGTGAAAGATATAGGCCATATTTGATAGACATGTCATGAACATGCAATATTTTTACCTACCAGCAGCCATACTTGCCCAAAGATAGAAGCAAATCAATGATCTCTTTCTTTCGGGTACCATGACTGCATTTCTGATATTTCAAAGGAAACAAAGAGACTCAACAGCCACACAGTGGTATCACACATAAAAAATTATAGCATTGGTTATCTCTTATTTTATACAAGTTCTGATGGATACATTTAGCACAAGTAGAGAATTTCTCAAGGACCCATGTAGAAGATGAGCTTCTAAGATGTAATTGGGACTTCAAATACTCGTCCATGGCATACTAATTTAATTTTTTTGCACTTGAGAAAGTACCTAAGTCATCTGAAAGTAAACGCGTAATTGAATGACATCTAGGTGAGAAAACTCTCATTGGAAAAACAGCCTACACATAAAGCTGAGAAGTCAAGAATAATTCTAATGATGTGGCATGTGGGGAAAAGACAATATGCATTCTTGTCAATGTAATTTAGTAAAATGAATGGATAATATAAAATTAGTAAGTTGTGCCAGTGTATCAAAGCATGAACAATTACAAATAACATAATATGGTTCAATACGATTCTTAGTGGTGATAAATTGAAGAAAACATGACCCAAAGCTACTGCTTTATTTTTCTGTCACCAATTGAAAATTCGAAAAAGCAAATCGTCCATGAAACAAATACTTATTTAGACACCCAATCCTGAAAGGGAGCGAGAAACAAGTGTTAATAGTGAACTCACTAATCACACTTGTGTAAGAAATTATCCAAACTCCAGCCTTTCATATGGATGTTAAACACACTGAAACAGCACATAAGATGTCAGAAAAATTCTTGACTGAAAAACTGCTAAGCATTTGTGAAATATCCTCGATAATGTAATTGCAACATAATCAGAAATATGTGGCCCGTATCTGTCCACACAGTATGTCTTTTTCTGTGTAGTCATCAGAAACCAGTATCAATTTAGGAGCACAAACTATGGAATCAAACAAATCTTAGAATGAACCATCCGTCATGCTCCATTATGTGCAAACAACCCAAATGAACCAGAAAAAGAGATGTTCCACATGGTGTCATATTTTTGGCAAACTTTGAAGAATAATAAAGGTCCAGAGGGTGGAAAAAAGGATTAATCTACTAGGCGGCTCAAGAGAGAGAGAGAGAGAGAGAGAGAGACGCTACGAAAGATCATCCACTTATTATTAAACTGAATCATTAGGTACTCAATATCAGGTCGCATGGTAGGAAAATATTAAAGCTTAGAAGATAAACATAGAAATGTTGAATAGATAATTCGGTGGAAAAATGCAACTAGATGGTTCAGATCACATACAGAACATTAAACAGGTTGTCCCTCCACAAGTCTCTCACAAAACCACCAACTCAAGATAAAAGGACTTTGTAGTGTCAAGGATTGTATATCTTTACCCACAGCTGAACTTTTCAAGGAAACAGTAAAAAATTGTCAAAGGCATTAATAAGAAATAACCATCTCCATCCAAATGATCATTGCACTTCATCAAGACATACCAACCAGGATGGGTATTAACTGATGTTATGTTTTAGGATTGATGGATGAAAGAGTTCATTTAGTCAACATATTTGTCTAATTTTCTTTATGCTACAAATTTAAGTACTATAATCAATACAGTGAATCCTAAAGGAACATCATAGAACAGACCTTGTTAAGCACTCGCAAAGCTCCCCGTAGCTCATCAACGTTAAGCAGGTTCAAGACCTCCTCTAAGTGATCGTCTTCTAATTCATTCTCTCTCTGGAGCGAAGAAATATATCCTGCATCTATATTGTACGAACATCGCCCAGCAGTTTAAAATATTCAATTCAGAATTATGCGGTTAGAATTACTATATTACATGAGCGACTCAGGTACAAATGTTACCTAAAAGTTTCTTTGCTGCTAGGTGGCAATCAGCTATGTCAGGGTATGAAATAGTAGACATTCGAAACCAGGGCCCTGAAAAGAGAAATCAACTATCTCAGATAAACAAATAACAAGTTAGGATGAAAATACTAAGGGTCTAAAAATAAAAGCATAGGAGCAAAATTTAAACAGCAAAAAAATAAATAATAAAAAATAAATAAAAAGAAGCATCTTGAAAGCCCATTGCATTTGAATTAAACACTACAGAACAGAATATAGATTATGGAATCCATCACTGACAAGGCCGATTCCACAAGTACAGCTCTGAAGACAAGTCTCATATATACATTGTCCTAACTCCTAATGGGCATTTTAATCAAAGTTTTTCAATATCCATTATATCAATTAAAATTTTATAAGACAGGGCATATATATTGATAAATAGAAACATAAGGTGCTCAAATATTGTAGTGGTATCGTGTTTAATTTGGGAAAATGAAGTTAGTAAATAGATTTAGATGAGAAAAACTTTAGGAGATATATCACTATTACTGACGATATTTATTAAATAAGAAGCTGGAACATCCATGAAAAAAGCACTTTGTCCAGACTTATTAAAAGATTTTGGAGAATTGTGCAACTATGGCAGGAATTTCCCTAACATGGCACATGCAGATTGATGAGCATTATGTGCAAAAAAGTGGTAAGGCATCGGCTCCTAATAAATTTACCAATCCATCCACAACTAAACGTGAAGGACTATCAGGCTGCTGCTCTTTGAAACAGATTCAAGGAAGACGAGAGGAAAAATCAATTCATGAAGAGCCAAGGGGCAATCAATTGAAAGGAAATGAATGTTCCATTCAGGACCTTTGCGTGTATAAAGCCGAGCAAACAGCCTCTTACTATCATCTTGAAGCGACACAAAAGATTCTGGAAAAGAAGAGACCAAATCACTGAATTAGCAAATAGATAAAATTATACTATTCAAGAAGTGCTGTATATGGTACCTAAGAAAGACTTCTCGCTGTCCGTGAAAAGATGTGGATTGCTCTTTAAAACTTCTTGTATAAGCAGTACCAGGTTATTCATTGACCTGGTCATCCCAGAGGGATTAGACTTCGCAAGATCAACAACACGTAGAACATCTCTCCACAAAGACTTAAAATCTTGAATGTTCTCGCTACATATATGATCACATAATTCTATATTTTTGCATGCTATCTGCATCGGAACAGCAGCGCGGGAATCTTTTGGCATGGCAGTGATACTACCCTGTACATGTTATGAATTAAAACAAGTGACTATTGACAGACAACACTAGTGAACTGTAAACCATCCACATTTCCAGAATGCAATGAAAAGCATCATACAGATATCCCACGTAGATTAACACATTTCAACATAAATAAAGCGTGTGGTGAAAGGATATAGTATCTCACTTCAATATAAAAGACAGTTGCTTAAAAAGGGAGCCTTGCGTCTTTGAGTTTTTAACAATATTAGAACTGACAAAACAACTTTCCATATAACTTCAGTGAATACAGGAATTGCAGTCACTGCTGTTGTAAACTGAAGTTTCTCTTCACTGGTGTATTGACAAGTGGAGAATCAAAGAAACTGTTCAAAGACTAAGCATTTCATGTCAACCCAGTTAATAAATGCATAAACATAAATATTTGGTAGAAGAAGATCCTATTAAAACTTCCATCGTACATCAATGATGCAAACTAGTTAGCTGATAAGCTAGTTTCCTATCAGTAACATGTCTGGTGCTTGCAACCTTGTTGCTGTGGCTCGCAAGATGCCAGCAGATAAGCCCAACAAAAGAAATGGCTGTTGATTCAAAGAAAGAAACAGATTTCATATTCAAAATATGTACTCCACCAAAGGAGCTCCTTTACCTCAAAGTTTAAGTGGAACTTGTCCATTAAAGGAGACAGGCATTGGGCCAAGTCCCGCGGTATATAACCCAGCACGTTATCATATTCAGAGTCCACATAAAGTACCTGTTCAAGATGCACAATACATTCTCTTACTCAGGAATCAAGTAGGAGCAAAAATAATATAAAGCTAAATAAAACGAAACCTTGATAGCATTTGGATCTTTAACATTCTCAGGGTCTCTACAAAGGCAAATCTTTGATTCAGGATCTAACACCTCCGCACTACCATACCTACGGCCAACAATGGAAGTTGAGATAAACACCTTAGATATGTCAAAATCATCCAAACATTCTTCTGGAACATGGCTAGTCGTCTCAATGCATGGTGGCGACACAAACTTATCATCAGAAGAGTCTTTAGCAACAAGAGGTTCTACACAATTTGCGGATGGATTGTTACTATACGACATCGAGTGGAGCTCGTTATAATTTTCTTCACAACACACCAACTCATTTGAATTTTGAATTGCACCACAAGTGCTTATACTTTTGGGTTCATTCAGGAAAACTTGATTTTCCTTATCAGCTAGCTCACCAGAGCGAATTTTAACTTTTGACCTTGAGAAGTTCAACTGAAGAAGTGTAACCTGGCTGAATTTCCGCTTACTTCCTCTGGAAAGGCAGTCATCTGAAACCATCAGACCATAGTTTGAACATAAAGAAAACTATGACGAAAGAGCGAAAAAGGCAATTTAATTATTGATTATTAGCAGCTTCCTCAGGATTTAATAAACAGAAACTTTGCAGGTGAACCTCATTTAAGATGGCTGCTGAAAGTTAGAAATTACAGAAACAACTATCTTCTGGGACAGAGAAAATCAAAATGAGGACAGGTCCCTTATGCACATACGAGAAGTCTCCAAGTCAAACAAGAAATATAAGGAGGAATAATCCGGGCAGAGTTGACTTGCCAGATAATTACAAATCCTTGATGTCCATTTAGCACGTTCTACTATACATGGATTAGTCGAGTAAAAGTTTCACGGACAAATAAGATGTTCGTATAGAGGATGTATAGCAAACTGGGGAAAACAGAGATTTGAACAATTTTATCTGATCCATCGGCCAACAAGTAACGAGTTTATCTCTTTGATCTTTCATTTTTCCAGCAAAGAGATTAATCATAAATAATTGCTTTAGGTCCTGATATCTTCCACCGCGAACATTCTGTTCACCAATTTGAATGGCAAACCATCATCATCATCATCCTTGTCGCTTATATTATAAAAAGAATATCACTGAATCACACTAATTTAGTCTTATTATTTACATCTGCGAACAGATTTATAGCAACACAAGTCTTTTGTGATAAGGGAAATCTTTGGTAGCCAAAAAATACCCAATAACAAATGGTCCTAAGTCTAAAGCAAAACAATAGGCCGAAGCCCACACACATTACATTACCTAAATGCGAGTTGACTAAGGCATTATCCAGACTAGGGAGTCCGACGCCACAGACAGGACAATTCACCGATTCTGCCAGGTCATTGCCGCCATGGGATCCTTTTTCCACGGAATCTCCTTTCGCATTATCTTTCAAACAACTCTGCCACAATTCACACAATTATTCAAGTTAAGAAATGGGTGCGAACACAAACACATCTATATATACAGATGTATAAATGGAGATATATGTGATATGTTTGCACCGATCACTGAAAATAAATAGCAGATAAAGTGAAATGATATGGATTTCTGAGACGGGTACGTGCCTGGGAGGCGGCGTCGGAGGCAGAGGCAGAGGCAGCGGAGAGAATATAGCGGCGATTGGGCAGAAATCGGCGAGGTTTGCCGATAACCCTAAGCAAGCTTTCCCGCCCGGTCAGCATAGCTCTCATTTAATTGTGAAGTGTTGGCGCGGATTCTTTATAGATCTATATCTATCTATAACATCTAAAACGGGGAGGTCAAATGCAGAGACTACCGAGCTTCTCATTTAATCTAAACTTATATAAAAAGAATAACCCTTTTTTAAAAAAAGGAAAGTTAAATTCTTAGTTGTTATCATTAATTATCTATATACTTATATTAAAATGTATACCATTTACCAGATTTAGTATAAAGAAAAGTCAACAACATTTATTGCATTACTATTTCCGTATTACACAATCTATACTTATATAAAAGGAGATTCTATTTACTACATTTACTATCCAGAAAAGTCAATTGCATTAAAATGTCATTACTATTTTGGTATTATAATATTTTATTTATTTAATTGATTGATTTATTTATTTTATTTTAAAAAGGTAAGTATAATAAAAAGATTTTAATAATAAAAAAATCAACTACCAAATAAAAATGTATACTTTGACTTATTTGATTATATTCGGTATTTGATTATACCAAATATATTCCTATTTACTATATATATTAAATACTTACTAAAGTATTTATTTGTTTTATTTGTCAAAGTTAAGTATAGATTTGTTTATATTATCAAATCATAAAAAAATATTAAATCCATATTGTAAAAAAAAAAAAATCATATAATTTTATAACAATTCTACTACACTATTTAACAATATTTCTTTTCATTATATAATAAAATAGTAATTAAATATTATATAGTGAACAACAATAAGTAAAACTGTTACTTTCTCTTATATCAAGGGATAAATTTATATGCTAAAATTAAATTTTTATTAGTATAAATGTTTTAGTGAGATAATATATTAATTATTTTACAAGCTAGCCCTAACATGCTCATATTTAATGTTTTAAAAGATGTAGAAAAAAAACTTATAATAACTCTATTTTTTTTTTAGACTTAAACGTTGATTGAAAGAGGTAAAAATTCCTAATTTTTTAGACTTAAACGTTGATTAACACACTAGATTGAGAGTTTATATTTAGTAAAATTCCTAATTGTAATAAAAAATTAATTTTTGCTATATTTTAGAATATCTTTAAATTCATTATAAAAAAGAAAAAGAAAAAAAAACAAGTCAGCTATATATCGATTTGTTGTACTCCTCAAATCACATTCACAATTTGGCTACAAGGAAAGGAAACTCATTGATTAAAATATTATTTTGTCAGTAGTCTTAATGTACAAGAGACTTTAAGACTCCACTTGAATATTATAAAACTTTTATTGAACATTGTACAATTTTTTTGCATATTATAAACTTTTATTGAATATTGCATCTTATAATATAATATTCTCCAAATAAATATATCTCGTGCTTTGCACGGGTCACGTACTATATATATTCCGTACATTTTTTTTTATTCATGTATATAATTATAAGCCTGAATAAATAGCCTTAAAATTGTGCACCCCGTGCATCGCACGGGCTCTCTGTACTAGTTTTCTATTACTAGCAACATTAAATGTGTTAACAAAATATTCGAATCTGTTGGCATCAATTAATTCATTCACGTGTAAAAATCGTTAGACATTTTTTTTGAACTTTCTTTTCAAAAATCGCGTACTGCTTTTAATATCTCCGGTTAGTGAGACGTGTGTTAACAAAATATTCGAATTTGTTAGCATCAACTAATTCATTCACGTGTAAAAATCAACCTTACAACATTCATTCCATAAAAATCTTTACGATATTTTGTATGTATAAACGAGTGGCTGAATAATTGGAAAGAGTCCTATTTTGCATGAAATTCGAATAATACAAATTTGTATAATTTTTGAAAGGATTGTGTTGAAGCATTCTAAATAATTTAAATAATCAAAAATCTTGATTTGTTGAATGGATTTTTTGGAAAAAAATTAAAATTATCTCCCCAACTCAATTAATTACATCATCATACATACATACTGATATAAAGTAAAAAAAAAATATTAATGTAAAAATAATTCGACTTAAATTAAATAAAAAAAAAGTACATACACATTAAAAATTAAATAATTATAAATCGCCATACACACTGATACAGTCTATATACATCGTAAGTACAAAAAAAATGCAAAACAAAAGTCCACATTCAACAAAATTATACAAGATTTTTTTCCGGATTTATCAATCGCCATATGCAATTTGTTTGCATAAAAGATTTTTTCCGGATTTATTTTTAAAAGTCCACATTCAACAAAATTCTACAAGATTTTTTTTTTCCGATTTAAAATACTCTCTTTAACAACAATATATATAGCTTACCACCAGCATACATTCACCGTACTACAAACTCATATCTTACAAGAAAAAAAAAATCACTTTCTCTGCAATGAATTAAACATTTGGGTTAATCAAAGATATTAATAGGAGCAAGAGACCTATGCTTAAAGTTCGCATTGTAAGGATGCTTTTTAAAGATAAAGGTAGCACATACAAGTCGCATCTCGAGTTTATTTTGCATGATAAAACTGTAAGCATATTGTTTCGATATAATTTTTCACTATAAAAATATAGGCATATATTCATAATTGTTATTTACATACCATATTAATTACTTTTCAATTTGCGGTTTCAAATTATTTCTCAAGGGAAATCGCATTACAGCGTGGCTACGAGCAGTCTACTTGCCAGCGTTCAGAGAGAAGGCCATTGAAGAGGGCATGGTCATTCTTATACGAAACTACCAAGTTGATAGCAACATTGGTATGTATCGATCCGGCGAGTTTAATATAATACTGCATGAGATCACTGTATTTTTGAAATGCAAAGAAACTTTTCCTATGTTTCGATTTCAATTCAGAGACTTTGCAACTCCGCAAGACGTCAACAAAATTGACGAATCAATTCTATTCGGTAATATTACTTTATAATGTTTCGAATATTATTTGATGTATTTGATTTATTAATTATTTATAAAAAATATAAATTTATTGCAATTTTATTTCTTTGTAGACGTCATTGATTAGTTGTTGATATCCAAAGTGTGCAAGACAAACAAGTCAAAACTGGTGATACGCAAATGGTTGCCTTTATTCTCATGGACTTTAAATAAGTTTATTTAATTAAAATAAATTCGATATATGATTATCTTTTACGAATGCCATATTAAATGTTTTGTTTTTTAAATGCAGTGAAAATTTTATAAACTGCACTGGTGAACCATGGGTTCTCATCATGCAACAAGCACGTGAGAAAGAATACCTTAGTAAGTACATTAAATATGTTTTTTTTTTTCACTTTCAATAACTACGAGCTCACACCTAATATCTTATTTTTCTTTTGTAGAAAAAGTTCAAATTACTATTTCTTTGAACATGACTAAGTTAATTGCACACGACTCAGTGGAGGAGATCCAGACTTTTGGAGAAGGTTAAATTAAATTATACATTCATCAAATTTATATATTTTATTTTTAATTTATAACATATGTTAAAAAGAACATTTATATTTGTAGGTACACTACAAGACATTTGAAGAGGACGAAATACAATTCAAAGTCAAAACTGTTATCAAGACTGAACTGGAGGAGTTGCAATCGGGTGATATTCCAGTTTCTTCTGTAGATGCTTTGTATGAAACTAAAGAGTTTATTTATTTTAGTTTAGAATTTTAATTAATACTATTAATTTTTAATATTCAATAATAATTTATATTGTAAATTTATAAATATTTATTCTTTTTTAATTTTTCTTAAGGATAAAAGCATATGGATATGTGCTTTGGTTGACTCTATTGTGGATGATTGGTGGTATTTTGCTTGCCGCAGTTGCAGTAGCAAAATGCTTAATTCGGACAATGGTTTCAAGTGTAGTAAATACTCAAATTTTAATATTTTTCAAAATTTGACTTCTAATTAAGGTTGATTTTTTTTTTCCTAACTATTTTTTTCTTAATAGATACAAGATGAATTTGAGCATCTCGGATTCAACAGCTAATGCCACTATTGTTTCTATTGTTTGTTGGGACAAAAAGTCTTAGATCCTCATTGGAAAACCATGTCATTCTTTGAAAACTGAATTCATGCGCAAGGTTCTTTTTCTATACTTATTATTTGTTTAAAAAATTTTAACTTTTAATAACTAAAAGTTACATATTATTTTTTTTCCTATAGAATGCTGAAACTTATAAGTTGCCTGAAGAAATAAAGCGTTTGGTTGGACAGACTGTTCTGTTTAAAGTTCGTATTCAGCAGCAGCGCTACTCGAACACATCTTCATTTAGTGTTTGTAGGGTAGTAAATGACAAAGATGTTGTTTCCATGTACAACCAACTCATAGTTGCACCGGAGGTTATATATCGAATTCTCAATGTTTTTTAAACATAATTTCAGCATGGTGCTAACATTTTGTTTTCAATATTATAGGTGTCTGATTTTATTACCATGCTTCGTGGAGATGATAGCAACTATTATGTGGTGAAAAATCTATTTCATTTTTTTATATAAATTGCATTTTCGAAATAATATGATTATTTATTACTAATTATTCAATTTTTTATTTTTAATATTTAATAATTAATAATATCTTATAGGATGAGAATGATGAAGAAGATGAGGTTTCTACACCTCTCAAAATTGCAAAGGACATTGAAAAGGTTGGCGATACATCGACAAAGCGCAGCTTGTTCGATTTATTCGAATTCGAAGATCCTAACATGCTAATGTCTGTGACGCTTGATAAAGGAAAGGCAAAGGTCTATGAAGATGGTACTCTTATGCAAGCGGAAAATGCTCATGATCCATCTGACTGAAGGGACTCTGAAAATATATAAGTACTAGGTCATATTTGGTGGTTTATTAGAAAGCAATTATATTTTAAGTTTATTAGTTTATTTTACCTACAACAGCATGTCGCTGTTGTTTTTCCATTCTTATTAAACGCAGATGCGGACTGCTAGAATAAATAAAAGCATTTTATGATTATTTGCTTAATTACTCATCTTCGTTTTATGATTTCTAATTAACTCAATTTCTTACATTAATCTAAGCTACCACTACCACAATATGCGTAAGCACAATTAATACACAATAACAGTCCATTCATATAAAAAAATATACAACAAATACAACTATTCATTTATCCATCAAATCAAAGAAAAAAAAGATATTTCATTTGACAATTTCGGTCGATTTTACTTATAAAGCAAGAATAATATATAAATAATAATAATAATAAAAAAAATAATACTAACGGTAATGTTATTGATAATATAAATCTGTGGACTAACTATTCACATCCATCATATCTAGACTTATTTTCTGCTTAAATTTTAAATTTGACTACACAAGTAATACATTATTACTATTCTATCTTCCAAATACTGTGAAACATAATTCAAAAAACTATGAACAATAAAGACCTATAACCCTGTTATCTTCAAAACTGCTTTATGCGTACAGAATAATTTGTACACATATTTTTTTTTTCATTTATTTTATTTAAAAATATATAATTTTTTTATTAGAGTAGAATTAAAAAATAAAAAAAAATTTAAATAAAGTAATACATATCACATCAGATTTACATCAAAATCACGTGTGAATTATAAATACTTTTTTTGTCAAAGTAAAAGAGAGTTTTTCTTTCTTCAAAGTCTTTAAAACTGATCCAAATCAAAAAGAATCTTTTTATCCTGTTATAATCTATATATTGCATTCTTCTTTCTCAGAAAATTATCTTCTGCACGCAAGCTGTAAGTTTTTTTGTATTTTTTTAATCTCTTCATCATATTTATTGTGTTCTTACGATTTTGTCTTCAATAGCAACAAACTGAAAGAGAACAACATTCTGAATGAAAGGGAAAGCAACTTCAATCAAGAATCCATCAGAGCATGTGACTAAGTTTAATGAAAATGAAAGCACAAACACAAATAAGAGGGGAGCAACAGATAAATTTTACATAAGTTGACAAACAACAAAAACCAACATGCCAGAGGATGAAAATTCCAATTCAAGTAATCCTTCTAATCAGATTTATTTGTTTTCTTTTATTTTGCAATATGAAATATAGTTTATTTATCATCTATGTTTTACTATTTGTGAAAATTTTGAGTTGAGTAAAAAAAAATCAATGAACACGATGTATTTTATGATTACCTTTGTCTCCTTTTTAGTTTGTTGTGAATCTGTCACCTTTTAGATGACTCTCATGTGGTTCATCATCCTCAGGCATGAAAATCAAAAAAATCTTCAAGTTAGATACACGTAGTGTATTAATATCAATACAAGCTTAATAATTCTGTTATGTTTGTATAAATAATGTTTGAAAGCATAAAAAAATATATATTCATCAAATGAATAAACCTACATGTTATTCGTGTTACTTTTCTTCATTTTGGCCAGAGGTTGCTCTACCTTTTTCTTCAGTTACTTTAGTCGAAAACCTCAAATTTAAAAGGCAGAGGTGGTTAGTACCAATAAACCATAACAAATCATTATAGTATATGATAAACATTTGATGAAATTGTAGAAACAAGGAGAAATGTTGACTAAGAACTTGTCTGTCTAAATATTACTGCTCGCTTATGTGATATAGGTTTATATCCCGATTCAGTAGATGAATATTTTGACTACACCTCATACATTTAGAATGATATTTTTTATATCGGTAATATATCATGATATGATATTCAATAAACACTGAAACTAGACATCACTAAAACAGATTTATTCAATCAACATAGAGACAATCATTATTCTATCCAGGATTATAGTTAAATTATGAGAGCCCCATCACAGACCATACAATTAACAACCCAAAATGTTAAATTATGAGAGCCCCAGTACCTACAGACAACTCAAATTACAACATACACATATTACACAGTTCCTATAGACAAATTATAGCTCAAGAAGTTTGTTTGATATCGATTATACAATTCTGGTTTTTGAATTTTTCAACCAAAATCTTTCAGAGTTGAATGCAAACCCGATTATCTAATCCATTTCCTTTATCTATTTTTTTTTAAATTCGCAGAAAATGAGAAGCCAACTAATAAATAAAATGATAACATATACATAAATTGACGAATATTCCACGAATCATAGGCTGATAAATAATTTTTGTTTGCCATTTTTTGGAATCCGATTGTCGATTCACATTATCTGTGAAGAACGAGTCAGATTCTAGTGGATCTGGCTACGGTAAACGCAACGATTCGCATATAGTGATCAAGAATCATCTCAAAACAGCTATGCATAAAAAAAAAAATCAATGACCTCAGAGTGTTCCAAACTATTTCGAATTCCATTTGACTTACCTACTCACCATGTATCACTTTACTGAAATGCTATAAAACTCAGCTGATTCCCTTCTCAGACATTTCGTCAAACAGCTTGTGCTCGGACTATAGTCCTAAGTGTGCTGCGTTTTACACGCGATACAGCGAGCGGGTCCCGGAGAAAACCGCCGGCCAAGCAAAACGTATGAAGTGAGGGAGAGTGGTCGTCGCTGGAGATCCCGAGAAACTTCACCTGAACGGAGTCTTGAGGATTTTGGCGAGTGAGTAAAAGTAAATAGATCTGGTGTGTGTGTCAAATATTTGGACATTATGTTTGCAATTTAGAACAATAATAAACCACTCGAGAAGATTTTAATATCGTTATATGGCGACAGCCAAAAAGTATCTCCTCATTTTCTAATGGAATTACGGTGAGTTTTGATTTCCTCAAAAATATTACGTGGGAGTGGATTGACTTTTATACGCCTTTTAAGTATGTCATTTGCCCTCGGAAAAAAAGAATGTGAAATTGGATGCACCTCTATGCTACTCTAAGCTACTGCTATGTCCAAGCGGTGCCGGAGCGACCTTCTTCCTTGTCGCGAGACCATGCCTGGGTTGCATATGTGTCATGGGTGATATCTTGGAGAGATTTAGCCTTGGAAAATGAAAATGATGGAAGTTCAGTTGCATGAACTCTAAAATATATTGCTAAATTTGTTGGATATTCGAGTACGAACCCAACGTACGCGTAGCGGAATTTTAAAATTTTCTTACCAACAACGAAGATCCGGCTATAGTTATTCGATATGATCTTAGATCGAATGATAAACGAAGACTTACAATTGTTCGTAAGCTTTGCCTTCTACTATGGTATCTACACAATCAAGATCTCGATGCACGATCTAACGGCAATGAATCCTTCCCGGTGAAGACGCTAGAAATTCTCAGTCATAAAGCAAAAGAGTTTGTATCTCTTCTTCTCTTCTCTTCTCTTATCTGATCTAATATAACAAAGACTATGCAGAGATAATGACCTATTTATAATTAGGTCAAACCTAATTATATGGGTCGTAGGAGATCCTATGGCCCAATAGGTAATTGCACTTACTCCAATTAATAATTTAATTAAGTGCAAATTTAATTTAACTTAATCAAATTAATATTTTTCAATTAATAATTTAATTAAGTGTAAATCCAATTTAACTTAATTGAATATTTTTCATCAAATAGAAAATAATCTAATTGCTCATAAATAAATATTCCAATCTAATTGAATATTAAACACTCTCGATTTACTCTTAATCGGAAAACTGATTGCATATTGTTTAACCCTATAAGCCTTCATATATTGACTTAAATCTAATTTATGATCCTTACGAAACTTCTAGATGGCGTTGAAGGACGAACTCAAAATATGAAGTACGTTTACATAGACAAAGCAAACAAACCTTTAGTGTAAAATTCAATAGCGATACGGTCCCTTCATTGATGAACCACTCGATTAAGCTTAAGACTTGAATGTATGTCTATCCAAACAACTTAATCATTTTATCTCATCTTATTGATTGATTTTATCAATTATATTTGAAACCATTTCAAATATAATCACGTGCATTGGCCAATGACTTGATCAACCCAGTATAGAGAAAACGAGTGTTCTCTCGAAACTATATTCGAGGAATGAATCCTATCCTGGTTCAACTACCAATTCCATGTATATCATGATCAAACCAACACAAGCCCGTATCTATCCATAAGGGCGTAAGCGTTGGACTAGGTCTAAGTAAATCACTTTATACATGAATTGCATGTTGACCTCAAGTCGAAGGACTATTACGCCATTCCACACATCGATACTCTCATAGACACATAAATAAACGGTTTATTAATAGGGTATACCAATACTCTCCAAAGTATCCATTTGTCCATCACGAATAACAATTATTCATAGCAGTGAGACATACTATATTCTCCAAAAATGTGATGCAGACCACATATCAATCTATCGTGTCTCATTAATATCCCTTTCTTAATGATCAATTTGGAAGGCTATGAGAAAAGATTAATGTTTTAGATGCTATCAATATGGCAATGTCAGGTTGGACCGAAAATGTTCATCAAGAAGAAACAAAAAATTGCTTTCGACACTGCAAAATTCACTCGGAAATCAAAGAGACTCAAGTGAAAATGATGCAACTCATGGAGAAGACATTCGTGAGCTTGAGAATTTGATCACCGATATGCAATATCACCACAAAATGGATGTGAATCAGTTGCTCGACTTTCTGGGTGAAAATAATCAATGTCACGAAGTTCAGAGTCAAGAAGAAATAGTGACCGATGTTATTCATAATCCGGAAGATGATGAAATAGATGATGATTCAATAGCTTTGCACCCGGTCACTCTAAAAGAAGCATTGCAAGCATCAACAATTTTTCATAACTTTTTGTTGCAGTACGAGAAGACAACACTACAACTATTGGGTGCAGTAAGGAGATTTAGATATGAGATCAACATAGATTTGAAGTTCAAGAAAAAATAAGTTACAATAGATTCTTATTTTAGTAAGTTGTCTTAAGAATCTTCAAGTGCATCATATATATATATATGGATTATTTTTAATAATTATTAATTTGTAGTTTCGTCGGAACCAATATATATACACTGAGATCTCAAAAAAAGTATTATCTTATAATTTTATTGATTGGGTCCCAAATGTTTACTGGTCTCAACTTGGGACCGGACAAATTATTAGTTTTAGCGAGGTTATTAATTTATCGAGTATTAATTTAACGAGGTTGTTGTAGTTATTTTTACCGGAGTTAAATCAAAGGATTCAATCCTCGGGTCGTATCTCAAGGAAGGTCAGCCGGATTATTTGTACGGATATTCAATCACACGAAAAAGAAAATAATTTCCTAAACACTCTAATCAGATGATTTCATATTTGATTATCAACTAATGATTCTCCAGCAACGTGAATAAACAATTTATCACTACTTAAACGAGTTTCTTATACGTATGAAGGCTAGGGAATCAGGGATGATTATTCTCAAACCAAATGCAAATACCAAGCAAAGATCGTTCGGTTAAATGATTCAATCAACCTACACGTCTAGAGATTATTCTTCAATAACTTTTTGTAACAAGAGGGAAAACATAGACGGCAAATCAAACCAATCAAACAACACGCTAGGCAATACAATTACGAATAAGTCTACTGTAATCGAACCTAGATCAACCGAATTCTCCCCTTTCGGTTCTACAAGTCGATTAAATAGATCTGGATGGTGATCAAGCATCTAACCCTAGGTTTGATTCAACTCGAATAGATTGAACAAAAATCACAAGCAAGATAAGCACACAAGTACGAGTTATCATCCCCTATCCCTAGCTTAAGGATTTAGCCACTCATGCCAAGATGAACACAAAACATTGTATAAAGTAAATACTCCAAACCCATAATCAAAATGAGATGAAAGCTTACGATAAATAAAAGTCAAGTGTTGAATCTCAAGCACAATCCAAATCCACGATGAAATACTTTGGGTGTTACTCCAAAATCTCAATCTAAACTAAAGAAAAGAGAAACAAGTTTTGTGTCTGATAAAAACCACATACAAAATGAAGTCTGAAGAAGGATTCAAAACCCTATGCTTGATCCTCCTTAATAGCGATCAGTTACAGATTTTAAAATATCAAGCGCCGCGGCGTGGCAGAGAGCCTCATCGCGGCGAGAGGCGGGGGACACAATGTGGCAGGCTGCTTCACTGCGGCGCGAGGCGGGGGACACGGCGTGGCAAGCTGCTTCACCGCGGCGCGGAGAGGTTATGTGCCAAACCCTTTGTCCAAGGTCGTGGCATTTTCGCGGTGCGAAGCTCTGTTATAATCATACTGCGCGGCGCGGAGGCTGGAAAAACTGACACGAGGACTGATTCGTGTTGAAGGCCGGGACGTACGCTGCTCGGTTACTCGGTTATTTGACTATCTCCAAACGTGCGATGAAAAACCTGAATCTGCACACCACCAAAGACGAAAGGAAAACACACAAAAAAAGGCAAGAGAGCAAAAAATATCGAAAACGAGAGATAAACGACAAATACACGAAACGAACGACTGGTGGACCAAAAGAACTAAAAAGATTCCTAAAACGGGGGGTAAAAACTAACAAATAAACAAAAAAAAAATAAATAAAAATAGGACAAACAGAGGTTTTACTGTAATTATGGGGTATCCCATTAATGCTAAATTTTTTGTTTCCCGTTCTTCTTGAGAGGGATAAATTATGACAATTGTTCTTTTTCATTGAAGTATAAAAAATCTATCTAAGAGTCATTAAAATAATAATTTAATTATAAATGTGATATATACTATTTTGTAAAATTTTATTTTAATTAAAAATTTTAGGAACTAAAAAGATTCCTAAAAACGGGGGTAAAAACTAACAAATAAACAAAAAAAAAATAAATAAAAATAGGACAAACAGAGGTTTTACTGTAATTATGGGGTATCCCATTAATGCTAAATTTCTTGTTTCCCGTTCTTCTTGAGAGGGATAAATTATGACAATTGTTCTTTTTCATTGAAGTATAAAAAATCTATCTAAGAGTCATTAAAATAATAATTTAATTATAAATGTGATATATACTATTTTGTAAAATTTTATTTTAATTAAAAATTTTATATGTAATATTTATTTATTGGCAAAATTTCAAAATTGGTCCTATAACTTGGCCACTGTCCAAAAAACCACCTCGATATTGATCACTTTCAATTTAGGTCCTATAATTTGTCGATTTCATCAATTTTGGTCCTTTTTATCCGCACCGTGGATTAAAAAGTGACGTGGCATGATGTGTCAGTTTTTTAATGTTACATGGAGTGATTATGATCTACGTGACACGTCAATTTTGGTCCTATAATTTGTCGATTTCATCAAATTTGGTCCTTTTTTCATGCCACGTCACTTTTTAATCCAGGGTCCGGATAAAAAAGGACCAAAATTGTTGACATTGACAAATTATATGAACTAAATTGAAAGTGGTCAATATCGGGGTGGTTTTTTGGACAGTGGTCAAATTATAGGAACAATTTTGAATTTTTGCCTTTATTTATTTATGGTAACATGTGCATGTGCACAGAATTAATACTAGTGTTTAAGAAAAAAAGCAACTGATTTATTATTGTATTAGGTATAGGCTACATCGTAGATTACTGTGAAGAAAATAGAAAAGGAATCACTCTCATCTCACAAAACTAAAAACAACTAAAAGAACACACAAGAACAACCTTAATATAACAATGAAAAACACAATAATAACAAAAGAAAAGAAAAGAAAAACCATAATAAAGACATCATCTCTTTCAAGTTCCTTTCATAAGCTCCTGGACACACCCTTTGTCCATCCTGAAGTAACATTTGGAGCATTCAAATGCTATATCATCACTCTCCCTTATGTTTTTCCCACAATGGCCACACAGGTATCCATCTACCGAAACAGCCCGAACGCAGGCAACCGGACACCCGTGGCACCTGACCGAAACCTCAAAACCGAACTTAATCTTTGATAGACGATTGAGACAAGGAATGCAGTTTGCGTGAAAATATTGTCCACATTCTTCGCAGCCGTAGTGCCATTTTATCCAATCGATGCCCTTTTTACAAATCTCGCAAAGCCCAGTTTCTTCTTCTTCTCCTCCTCTGTCTGAACTCGTGATTAACTTCGAAAGGTGTCGGTCGAATTTGTGGGTGACAGTGTCTGGGAGAAGAGCGCAGTGCTGGTGGATAGCGAATTTCTACACATGTATGTAGTCATCGGATAATCATTGACTGTTTTGAGGCAGCATTTACACGTCCAGGTCAAATGATATTTGTAGATCTCACCGATTTCCAACTTCCCTTGAAGAATGTGGGCCTTCCCGTGGGCACGATGCGTGATTAAGTGAGGCATTAAGGCACACACCACATCGATATACTTTTGCTCTCCTCCTTCGATAAAGTAAGCGGACCCATTGCATTTGCATTTGCAAACCGCACACTCGAATATGTTGAAGGGCTTCGTGGCTACCTTTGGCCTAAATGAACAGTAGTCGTCGCTGTAGGTGGAATAAACAATTTTTGGAAAACTGGAACAACAGCTGTGCAAAAAGAAATCTTTGCATGTATTATTATTGTTGTTATTCGTGCAACTGTAAAATGGATCGGGTGGAAGGATAATTTGAGTGCAGGCATTGCAAACATGAACAATGCTATTGTGACGAAAATGATTCGCGAATACTTGTTTGATGATTAAGTGATGAACTAATTAGATGATTGTAATTCGTAGTATTGCCAAGACGAAACAACGGGTTCTCTGCTTTCATAATACGCGGCATCGCGCTAGCGTGCTCATTTTCCATCGGCAAACGAAGTAGACTCGGGAACTCTGCTTCACGAACCAACACTGCAAAAATTAAAGGCATGCTTGTTTATGAAATAATTTGTACACATTTATTTTATACTCAAAATCTAACTCAACTTTAAATCAAGCCCACTATCTTTAATATAATTAAATATTATAAACCAATCATTCTTACCTATCATATCAACTTTAATCACTATTCATCAACTCACATAATTTTAACTACCTGTCATTTCCAATCATTTATCTCATACTTTTACCTCAAATCAATAATAATCATTTTATTTTAAATATTATTTTAATGCAATATTAAAATTCTACTAAGAACTAACCATGCCACTTTTTTCAAATTTAACTCTAGTTAATCAAAATTACTCATTTTGAGCAAATTATTTCATAAACAAGCATGCCCTAAACTTTCTGTTAAGTTTAATAATATGTGTGCGTGTCTGTGCTAGTTAAGAAAATTATCGGATTTATATATTTACCGGGCTTGAATCTGTGATGTCTTGAGTTAACTCCACAGTCGATATGAACATAATAACGACAAACGACACAGGCGTAGAACCCGAAAGTCGTGATTTCGAGGGTGCAAATTTTGCAGCTTTGATTGAATCGAGTAACAGAAAATCCAAGGAGAAGAGGGTGCTCGTGACATGCTGTGTCGACAATGGTATTTGGAAGAAGCGTACAGTCGGGATGAATCCAGAAATCGCAGCTCGTGCACGTGTACGCTTTTACCGCATCTTTAACTGGCGGCGCGTGTTTTTTCCCGCACGCGCCGCAGACGAATGAGTGAGACGACATAGACATCGTAGGCCTCTTAACAGCCGTTAACCTGTGCTTGTGGCTCCTGTGTAAGACCGTGATCGACAGGGAACACGGGAGATCAAGCTTGAACCCACAAGATTCAAAATCACCTGTCAGGCACTCGTAAAATTTGCTCCCACAAATCGACGAACATCTTTGGCAATGATGTCCCGCCTCGTCTACTTCCCTGGGTGTAGTAGTCGACGAATGTTCTTCCGGGCGGTGGTGTCAGAGAACGAGGGCTCCCCTCGGGTGCATGGTATGGCCCGCCGTGAGTTTGGGAGGGAGAGATTCGTCAGAGCATTTATTGTGAAGCAGGAGATTGCTGCCCCGCGATTTATCTACGACGAAAGGGGTGGAGAATATCGGGAGGCGACAAGCACTGCATGTCCATGAGTTGACGTCGTCTGGGTCGGCCATGTTTTCGATCTCTGTATAAGGGATAGCGTGTAATATTCTTAAGAGTCCCCGACGCATTTTGGAGGGTGGTTGTTAGGAGAATAGATCAACAATGGTGGTCAAGTTAATTATATGTAAACATATCAAAGCATCAAAAT
>BKCP01008849.1:0-13015 GCA_008636005.1 Striga asiatica | reverse complement strand
ATTTCGTTTTGATCTGTTTGCATCCGTTTGATCCAGTTTTGATCTGATCTTGTTCGTGCAACCCAAGACGCGTGTTGCGGTCAATCAATTGCGGTCAACCGTTCGTGGTCAACCAGATCTACATAAATTTTAAGCCGTAAGTTCTCTACGTCAAACCTTTAGATCCGCTGCGCATAGGTTTACGTTTGCTATTGAATTCGTGATTTGTACATAACGAGATCCTCACAGATCCCAACACTTGTGTCATTAATTATTATGATTTTAGCTTCCAACTATACTTCAAGTATCTAATTATGGGCCTACTTTTAATTTTTTACACGAGGTATTTTAGTTATCGCGCAAAATACATTGTTACGCTAATATGCATTCTCACAGGCATATTAGTGTCACTATAAAAAAATTGACATATTCCAACGAAAAATCTTTGATAATATATTTGAATAGGAATTCTTATGAATCATTCCAATGAAAATATTTCGTTGGAATGAATTTTCCATTAGAATTTTAGATGAAATTTGATGATTACAACGACTGTTTTTCAATGGTTTTTTACCATATCAATTTCTATTGGAATTTTATTTCCACCCATATCTCAGCCGTTGAAAAATCTATCTTTGGAATCGTCAAAATCCAACAGAAATTTCAATGAAAAACTCATTCCAACAAAATATTTTTATTTAAATTTTCGTTGATATTTCATCATTTTTTTATAGTGTGCCTCTCGTCTAACACTACTGTGCATTCATTAACGGAATGACATTTTAGTATTTTATGAATTTTTAATGTGCACTTTACTCATCTTATAAAAACACAAAATAAGTTTAAGAAAATGAAAGAAAAAGTAATTGCTACAAAGATGTTCAGCAACATTAAAGTAAAGGGACAAAAGGTGCATGTTAGTAATCTTTTGATGAATTTTATCCTCTAATATCTCTACCTACACATTTATTCCTATCTTCATCAAATCTATCTACACTTCATAAAATTCCTTCTGTTATTGAGAGGAAGTTAACGAAATTCGTCAGTAAAAAAATTGTCTACACCTTTCATCGAGGACCGAATTACCATGCAAAGTTAAATGTCTGGTCCCAATGCTCAAAGATTTTCCTCGACAAGAATTCAAAGAGATATCATTAGCCACATTATATTCACTTCATCCACTTTACAACCAATAGCAATAAACACAAGAGATAAATAAACCCAATAATCTTGTTAGATTAGGTGCTAAGCATGCTCCATCAAAGTTAAGCCAGATACATTATTAGTTATCCTTTCAAAACATAAGTCATGTTTTTAATCAAGTGAGAGGTTTCACGCAAATCGAGCCATCAAATTATAACAAACAATATTTCGCATATACAAACAAACATTAAACCAATGCACAATTTTCGACCAAATACCAAGACCATAAAATCAAATTAAAATGTGGCTCGCTATATGAAAGAGTGCGTATATGTGCCATCGACATTGGAAGAGGTGAAAGCTGAGCGCTTGATCTGCGGAATACGCCAAAGACCTTTTCAAAATTCTCTGTCAAAACGACTAGCCCGGTCCTATGATCAGTTGTTGGAGCATTGTTCTAATTATACTAACTTGGAGAAACCTCAAGACTGACTTTTTGCAGCTTGATCTAAGTAGAGAGAAGGGAAAGAAAGAAGACATAAGAAGTATGTCTCCCGGAGAGAAAGTCGGCACACAACGCGACACCAGTGGAGGATAGGGGTTAGAAAATGGAGCCGAGATTTGAGCGGTACACTCCGCTTACGGTTTCCAGAGGTTAGGTTTTTTAAGTAGTTAAAATGATGGGAAACAGTGGGATCTTTGACCGACCTAGGCCAATCCCAAAAAAATGTACTTATGGGTCGACCTAAGGCTTATTGCATGTATCATAGGAATTACACGCGCACAACAGATAATTGCAAGGAACTGAAGGATGAAATCAAGAGACTAGTTCGAGATGCCAGTCTTACGGAGTTCATCTTCCGAGATCGAGAGATTGAAAAGGTGAAGAAGAAAGGTGATAAGTCTGGATGAAATCAAGAGACTAGTTGGAGCTGCCAGTCTTACCGAAGTAAATATGCACCAAAATTTATCCCCAACCTTCAATGTGGTTTATCGATGTGGTTGTAGAAAGACCAAGTTAACTGAGAAATGCTTGGAACTTATTTTTTAGTATGTTATCCGAACATGATTTCCACGTGAATTACACAAATTATAAGATCTCTACATACCATGACTTCCTCCATAACCTCAAGTGTCCAGCACAAGATGTACATAAACGAATCTCAACAAGGCATTCTCTTTTTGTCGACAGCAGGACATAAATAAGGATTCAGATAATAAGGATTCCTTACAGATCCCCACAACAAAAAGATCACCATTACTGAGCAATTTGCAAACAGCTAGAAGCACAGATTTTCAACAAACAATTGACTAAACAGGTAATACAGTACATGCATCTATTCACCTTGTCCATTCAGCATAAACGAATCATGCCCGAAGATCACCACATGCGTGTGGACTTTTTAACAACGCATAAAAATAATGCTAAATAGCCCACCAATACTGATTACCAAGTATTAGTATAGAAGAGTCTACGTTACCGTCTTTTTTTTAAATTACTTTTTTCACACCACCTAGTACAACTACAAGTTTTTTCATCAACCATCAGAAAAATACAGCCTGCCCCTTGTCAAGGTCAAACAAATTAAAACACACAGACAAACACAAAAGCTACTACCATCAAAGGTTAGTGGATTACAACAGACACATTAAAATGACAAATTTCTTTTTGGATTTTTGTCGTCACAATTATCATTAGCAATCACCTTTCACCTCCGAGTGGGCCCCAGTCACGTCGATCAGTAGTAAGCTTGCTGGTAAGCGGGCGGCATCCCATAAGCCGGGAAGTTCACAGGCGAAACTGGGTATGATCCAACGATTGCAGGTGCAGGAGCCTCTGGTGAATAGGCGGCGAATGGTGGGCTCCTGTTATAGACAGCTGGCACAGCAGGGTAAGCTGGGACTGGGGAAGGGTATTGAGTGTGGGAAGGAGACCTGATATATGTCGGGGGAGATGGGAAGGACGAAACGTAGGCATTGGTTGAGCGGCCAGCCTTTGCTGGAGGCATCGGGCCCCCGTTGCTGGCCCGCGTACGTTTGGTTGCTGGGCTGGCGGGCCTCTTCTTCTCGATCTTGGCCTTCTCGAGCTGCTCAAGGCATTTCTTCAGGGTCTTGGGAGGGAACTCGGACTCCAGCTTGTATTCCTCGATGCACTTGAGGACGGCCTTGATGGCAGATTGCTCCTTCTTGGCGGCCATGTGCTGTGAGAGAAAAAATTATGAAAGAGGGTCAACTCCGGTGAGTGTGTTGTTTTGTAATAATCACAGCCAAGAATCATACTCGTCATTTAAACCAATCGGGTAAGCATTGAAGTGTCTAGTGAGTTGTAGCACATGTTTAGGTAGTGTTTGGAAGCACTTTTGATCTTAAAAGGTGATCTATCAGAGGAAAAACTAAGCATAGTTTGTGAATGAAGCTGGTGGTGTTAGCCAAGAAATGCTATCAAGTGAACCATTGAGACGATACAAGTTCTGAAGGGCTTGTTTGTCTGTAAAAGTCACGCACGAAGTAGAAACTACAACAACACACAACTCCCCAGGTTTTAGATTTTAATTTATTATGTGTAGAATCACAGAGATGCCATATGGAAACACAAAACTAGTTTTCTCTATCACGGTCTAAAAATCTCCTTTATTTTTTTCTTGTGCGTGTGCGGGTGTGCTGGCCAACGCTCCATGAACATAGAGAAAGAGGAACTGGAGTGGTAAAAGGAATGAGATGTTGCACAAATAAATATAAGAAACAATCGTGACATTGCAAAAGAATTTTGTGCCAAATGAAAATGGGTATAAAATCAGAAAACTAAAGAAATTAATATCAGGAATATAGAAGCCAAAGGCTCACCGCAGCACGGCCCGAACTGTTGGGATCCCCCAAAATGGATGTAGCCGCCTTCTTTGCATCTTTCAGAAAAGCTTTCAGCAGGGGAACAGGTGGGAATTTGTCGGCAAGGCCAACTTCATATGTAAAATGCACAGCATCAACCTGTTGTCCCCTTCCAATTAACTCCTCAATCATATCTGCACAGTTAGGCACAAGGTACTGAGACACCACTGCAACAAGCATGAATTCAAATGCACCAATTCATCATACAAATGTGTGTGTGTTTAATTTCCCCACCAATTTAAAATCTATAAAAATGATATACGGATTATATTTCCATGGCTCAACCAGAAAGGGTTCATCAGTTAAAACTTGTTTCGTGAGATCAACACATTTCTCAAGTAAAAAACTCAAAATAACAAGTACTCCATATTATGCTAACCATGGAAATGGTTATGTAAAACCTGTGTGATTCCTTATAGAGGTGAAACAGATGAACTACAACTTTCAACTCAGTGTCCTAGGCACAAGTAGTCCCAAATGTTTGACTTCAATTGCTCTACAACAATACCAACTCAAACAATTTCCAGAATTCAGTCTGCTCCACATGAATGCAGATTGTAGGCAGAAGTGACTAGTATCTTCAATGTACTTGCACTATGTCCCTCACATTGTTAAACCGAGCCACTTTACTGAAAAAATCATTTTAACTTTAACTGAAGTTCCTATGCAACCAAGTCAAATTTGTTAGAATACAAAAATGACCATTTCTGTTTGAGGCTAACACCACACGCAAATTGGCCAGCATCCGGCTTTCGCTGCAATATCATCTTAGGCCTTAACAAACAAATGTTGAACAAAGGCCAAATTCTAAAGAAAAACTCCACGAATTTCTAACGTTTTCTTCCTTTTACTCACCACAAGGTAATCACTCACTGCAAGAACTTTCTAAAAATAGAATTCCAACTTCAACAGTCAGAACATTTATAATATGTTCACACCTACAACTACTAATAAGTAATAACCCACAAGAACATAGCTAAGCTATATCTACAAGTTACTAAAAATAGGATGTGCGTGTGTGAAAAGAGAGAGATAGACTTTACCGGGCATCTTATCCCTGAGACCAAGAGAAACAGCGAGCTTGGGCATCTGCTTCCTCCAGGCAGAAGCCACCACGAGCTTTTTGTACAAGTCCACATCTTCCTCCTTCACAATCCCAAAGGTCACCAGATGCTGTAGAAAAGTATGAACATCGGGCGTCTTGACATTCTCGATCCCACCCCTCTCGTCCAGGCTCCTCTTCCACGTCTCAGCTATCTCCTCCGCCTTCCCTTTGATGCTCGGCGTCACCAGCATCCTTTCCTTCCCCAGCACCGGATCTACGATCGCCGGAATCAGGGATTCCAGCAGCAGCACGCACGCCCACCCCAAATCGCAGCCACTGTTGCTCGCCGCCACCGGAAAAACCTCCGAGATGGCCTCGAGAACGAACCTCGGGGGATCCACGCAGTCGGCCAGAGCCTTCGGCAGCTCCGATCTGAAAGACTCGATCTCCTTTTTACGGGAGGTCACGAAGATCCAGAACTCGCGCGCCGCCATCCGGTGGCAGAAGCTCTTCAGTTTCATCAGCAGGCCCTCCGAGTCGTCAACCTCCGGCTCCCCGGCGGCGTCCCGGGCAGCGACGGCGAAGGACGCCTTGGTCGACTTCTCGAGCGCCTCGAAGGCGATGGACATGGATTTGGAAATGGAGGACTCGCGGGAGTCGAGGGCCTGCAGAGACTGCTGGGTCTCGTTGTTGAGGGCCTGGAACTTGGCCTTGAGGGCATCGGATTTCTTGATGAGATCCTGCTCGAGGGTGGTGAAGTGGTCGGAGAGCTCTTTCCAGAGGAGTGTGCAGGTTGTCATAAGCGACGTCTGGCGCTGGAAATCGTCGAAACTCGGCGGCGGGGGAGGAGGATGAGTCAACTCGCCTGGATCGGGCAGCGAACCCATGGTTGACAGGAGTTTGAGTCAGATTACTCGGATTGGGGAAAATTAAACCCTAAGTCAAGTCTAGAGAGAGAAAGAGAGGAGTGAGAAAGTGGGGTTGGTGGGGAAGATAAAGCGAAGGTAACGTGAGGAGTGAGTGTAGAATGGAGAGTACTGAAATCGCTGATATGGACGTACAGGAGAGTGACACGTGGATTTTGTCTGCTAACGGTATGTGTGCGGTTACTTCTAAAAACTGGCTGCTAAAATTTCAATTTAAAGAATTGTTTTCTACATTTAAAATGTAAAAATAGTGTAAATCAGTAAACCCTCGTCTCTCATCCTTCTCGGTGCCTCTTCTCACTGGGGCAATCCGCACTGTTGCAGTGTCGCCTGTCACTGGTCGTCCAACTTGGCTCCCGTCGTTTTGTCGTCCCCTGAACTAGAGTAGCACTTCTCCGTTTTTCTCGCATAGCTACAATAGGGTTTTGTGCGATGTTCCGGCGTGTTCGACGACGAGTTTGGGTTGTTGACTCCGTTGGCTGCCTTGTGGTGGTCGGGATTGAGGTTGGTTTCTTTCTCCCCTCCTGTTTCCTTTCTTCCCTTGTGTTTTCCCTGGTATTAAGTGGGTGGGTTTTGTCGGTGGGTGTAGTCTCGGCTCTGGTCGTGTGTTGGCTTGTGGTTGCTCGCGGGTGTTGGGGATGGAGATAGGAGCGGGCCTTCGGCGTATAGTCCGGGGTCTTTTACTTGGGAGAGGGGCCTGGTTCGTTTGTTTCAGATCTAGTTAGGCGTAGAAATACTATAGTTTTTGGATCTGCGACTTGGGTCGTGTCTCTATCCGTGGGTTGGTTGCCCTCGGGTGTCGATTTCGTAGTGTTAGGGAAGAGTGGCTTGCGGCTGTGGGGAGGACTTTATTCTAGTATTTTTGTAATGTTGTTATTTCTAGGCTACCGTCATTACGACGTGTAGTCCTCTATTTGGATTCAGCTATATAGCTACTTAATTCGGCTATTACTAGCTGTTTTTAGGATTATAAATATGTGTTTATCTATAAATTCTGCGTTCTGAAAAAAAAAATGATATAAATTAGTGATATCAAAGTTCGAGATAAAATATTATATACGTTAATAAATGTTAATAATGCAATATGTTAAACAGTGTAAAGTATTTATTTATGTCATGTTTCTCAAAATCTTTTAATGCATCTCAACATTTCAACATAACTAGTTTTATCTCGTGCATTTGCACGAAAGCGATATAACAAAGGAGAACATAATAAAAAATACAGACAAAAATAAAAATCATAACTAAATCAATAAGAAAAAAAGATTTAAGAAAGTGAATCTAAATATTATCAAACACTTCTTTATATACAACATTTATGGTTTTCCAATCGTCATAATCCCCATCACCACAAATGATCATTATCTTTAAACTCCTCTGACTCGTGACTCTGGAAAGAGCTGCGTACAACTGTCCATGACTGAATACAAGGCTCTTCAGCAGTAAGGCGACGTGCGAAAGAGACTGACATTGACTCTTATTGATTGTTATAGCATATGAAACTATGAGAGAAAACTGCCAGAGTTGAAACTTGAACGGTACCCTCAAATCAGATGGTATGATTCTGAGCCTAGGAATAAGAACCTTATCACCAACTCTGGCACAGGTTAAACTTTTGCATCCGATGACATGACTGTTGAGCTTAGTAATAACTAAATGTGTACTGTTGCACAACCCCATGAAGTGATCAATATTTCTGAGCAGCATGACTGGAGTGCTAACCTTCAAGTGCAGTATATGATTAAAAAGTCCCTAGCACTTAATCCCCATTTAGAAATTTAAGAGAGTCATATCAAGCGTCTGACTTACAAGGTGTGTAAGAACTCAAATAATTTCTTCCCTTGGATGAGTTTAAAGAGCTCATGTACTCAGTAACGGACTCAACGGCATCAACTGTGGGAGCGAGTATGGCTTTGTACTTGAGATACTTAAGATTGTCGCTTGAACTCTTTAACATCGGGTAGGTACTCTAAACAATAGTAGCAATAAGATCCCCTTGTGATTTAGAAGAATATCGTCGGAATGTCTATATCGGCACTACCGTCATTCGATTCACCGACTATAGCGTCGCCAATGCTTGCACTGCAAGAAGCGCCTTAATTCATCATACTCATCACCCCCACCAAGGCTTCAGAGCCTAATATTCCGAGTCAGTCTCAGAACAACACAATCGCACCATGTATAATGGGCGGATGTTTAGGTATTAATTTTATTAAATAAGATATTTACGTTAAGTTGTCTTTATTTTTTAGATGTTCACAGAAATATATAATTTTAAATTCCATTATATTATACAACCATTAAATTTACATAAAAGTTTCATTTTGTTTATTATTGAGAATCAGTCAAATCATGTATATCGGCAGATGTATTGGGATTAATTGAGCCTGATTTGTGTTTCGCTAAGGGTGTAAATATCACCATTTTATTATAAATATATGTTTATATAATAATCATATTTTTTAGTACTAATAATCATTAAAAGTATAAAAATTAATTTTTTTTTATCAGTAAATTCAACTTATAACTTACAATTTTGTAGGAATAATTTGAAGGAGCTGGTGCAAGGATTTGTATTCAAAATTATGTTCTTTTTTTAATATTTTTAATTTTAAATATATAATTATTGCTTCTTTTACATGTGAGTAATCAAAATACAAACTAATTTAAAATTGTAATCATTCAAAATTAATGGTTTACACATTATCTCGTCAGTATGCAACAATTACGTTACAACCAAATTTAGAAAACACTGATTGTGACAGATTTTTAAACAAATTAGAGAAATAAGAAATGGCAATTTTAAAGCATCCGTTACATGCCAAACAATTAGGCAAAAGTAGGTGGTTGATTCATGGATAAGATTAAAGGATAAAAATTCAATAAAATATGATGTAACGGTTTTCAGAGAGAAATTATAATTATTTTGACTAAATGCTGGCTTATTATTATTAATTATTCCGCCAAGAATCATATATGGAGAGATTTTTTTAAATATTATGTAAAAATTATAGATAATTTTAATATATTTGTATTTTATTATTGTTAATAATAGTTAGAACTTATTTAGATAATGAAAAAATCATTTAACCAATTCTACAATCATCACAATGTGAGATATTCAAGTACATTTTTAATACAAAATTTTTTCCTGAATTCTTTTCATACAACCCTAATATATTTACAATAATAATTTGAAAATTAACTTTGTTTTTCAAATCTAGGACAATATCCTTCTTATATGTTGATAAGATTATGTAAATGGTAGATCTCATGAAAGTTGATTTTGATGGGGTTTGGTCAATTTTGTAGGTTTTTTTAAGCATCAAAGATTTATATAAACTTCCAAAAATTATTTTAAGAAATTTTGTATACTTAAAACTTATAACTATAAAAAAGACTAAAAAATCCATAAATAATCTCTTGTAATCTATATCTATATATGTATAATAAGAATTACCATTTACTAAAAATAGTAGCAAAAAGTTTAGAAAACATTTAACGCATGCCGTTTTTGGAAATTTTTTAAATATACACGTTTTGGAAATTTAGAAAACATTAATTGCTTACATATACACGTTTTCAAATAAGATCAAATAAGATATGATCAAAAAATTAAATACATTTATTAATATCTGCAATATTTGCATTGATATTTCTTATAATAAATTACAAGATTGATTTCCATAATCCATGTTGATAATTTTTTGGTCAAGATAAATATTATTTTGTTAATATTTCTAATACTTTCATTGATATTCATTATAATAAATTATAAGATTGATTTCCATGATTCATGCTGATAATATTTTGATCAAGATAAATATTACACCATATTTTAAGTTCTAACCATAATATAATTTTTCTTTTTTCACAAGTATTCACTTTTTATACAAAAATATTTATGGAAAATCGTACAGGTTAGGTAGAATTGTTTTTCCAAGTAATCTGACAAAATCAAGTTGGTGAATTAATCTTTGCCAATCTTTTTCTTAGGCTTTATTTTGTTAAATATAAAAAATAAATTGTTCTTCAAATTAATATAATTTACCATTTAAGAGATAATGACCATATACATTAAATATTTTTACTAATGGTAAAAAATTAAAATTCAAATATATTAACTATTTTTTAGAATTTATTTGTATATTATTGGCACCCATGATTATTTTTTTTCATTTATTTATTTTGATTTATTTCTATAGTTAAATTCTTGTAAAATAAATTTTCATTGCAGAGTATGCTAAATAAACTATAAATCCTTATAATGCGAATTAGAAAAATCTTGATCATAGAAGAGATTGAGTTTTTGGAAAATTTTAAATCAAATTTGTTTAATTAGTATACAAAATTAAATTCTAAAAAAACATGTGTATATTTTGTAAAATATTTACACACTATTTAATTTTAAATTTATTTATATATTTTAAATTGATTACATAAATAAATAACACTAATGTGCATTAAATATTTTTCATTACATAAAATAAAAAGAAAAAGAAGACGTACAACTTCCATAACTTTATAAATAATAATGACATTATATGACAACAAAGTTTATAATAAAATAATAATTAAGTATTATATGATGAACAAGAATAAGTAAAATTGTTATACTCTCTTGTATCAAGGAATAAATATATATATACTAAAATCAAATTTATATTAGTATAAATGTATTAGTGAGATAATATATTAATTATTTTACTACACTTAACGCTGATTAAGAGAGGTGGAAAATATATGACAACCCTGTTGCTTTATATACTTAAACGGACAAAAACTGTAAAAATAACTCATTTAATATGGATGTCCCGTGCATCGCACGGGGTACGTACTAGTTTTAGTGAAACATTAATCTATATAAAAGATCTTTAGACGAATTAAGGATCTTTTTAGTATGTTTAAAAGTACTTTAATATTAAAAGGCTATTCTTAGTTTTTATAACCAATTAATTTGAATTGAAATTTTACCAAATCAAAATACAAATAAACATTTGAGATAGTGTTTATGTGATATTACATATAAATATAGTTTGCAAATTTGGTTTCCAACCTTGGTGGAATATAATATTTAACTAGTTTGCAAAATTGGTTTCCAACTTTGGTGGAATATAATCTTTAATTATTTTTATTATAAATTTATAGTAACGAGAATTTTGGTGGAATATAATATCCAACAATTTTATTATAACAATGAAAATTATCATCTTATCATTCATAACGTTATCATTTTATATTGTTTAATTAGCATCGAAAATGGATTGGTGTTGAAAATAGTATATAATATTTTTAGGCCTAATTATCGGTAATATCACTATCTTGCACCTTTTGGAAATTTTAATCAAACTTCTGAATATTAGCAAACAAAGTATAACCTTGTCTTAAATATTGCAACCGAACTCATATCCCGTCGGCGGCGATATTTTAGCCCGCGTGTCCGATTAGGCTCCTACGTGGACAAATTTTTTGGCTGACATTGTATTTACTTAATGACGTGATTGACATGGTATTTACTTAATGAGAATCTATATATATATATATATATAATTACTAGCTAATAGCATTTAAGAAAATCTATTTAATAAAACCTCTAAAATTTTCCCTCCATTTTCGATTACAAAATTTATCATTAATGTTTTTTACTTCTCACATTAATACATCCTATTGAGTGTAATCATGTATTTTTCTATTATATTATATAATAATTAAAGCTAATACCAACTAATAATAATTTACAATAAATATAAATTGCATAATTATAAACAATTGTTTCAAATTATTTATTTAACATCAATATTATCTTTTTCTTTTGTATCTCGTAAAAAAAATTCTTTAAAAACAGTTAGTAAATTGTTTTAATAGCATAGTCAAACAACTTTAGAATCTTATAAACAATTGTTTTTGTATTAATAATAATAATAATAATAATAATAATTATAATAATAATAATAATAACAATAATAATAATAATAATCAAACTGCTATTATCTAATGAGAGTCACATTTCACAAAAATTCTCTCTCTTGAGAGCCCAAAATTCTCTCTCTTGAGAAAACCTATTCCCTTTACTAAGTGCCCAGATTCCCTCAGTTGAGGATTGGTTTCTTGTCCATTGTTAGCTTCAAATTCATTCAGTGTTGCAAGAATAGGAATCTTGTATTCCAGGCGCTCTTCACATGGAGGAGGAACTCGGTAGGAGACTGAAGAACATTGTCATTTCTAACACGGAGAAAAAAGTGGTAGAACTTGAAGATGAAGATGTATGGATAAGCAGCGAAGAATGCAGTCGCAGTCTTCTAGGGAAAGTAGTGGGGGATAGAAAAGCGAGCCTCTATGGTATCAAGCGAACCATGAGCAACATTTGGCAAATTGGGCAACCGATGGAAGTCCGAGAAATAGGACACAACCTCTTCCAGTTCTTATTTGGCAACGATGAAGACAAGAAGAAAGTTCTCGCTGGGACTAGCTGGATATTCGAGAACCAATATCTAGTCCTCTGTGAATGGTGTGAAGGTCTAACTGGAAACAGTGATTGTTTTAATACTGTTAATTTGTGGGTTCAAGTGCGCAACATTCCCCTCCACTGGCTCAGCACTGAAGTCGGCCTGAAAATAGGGAAGATTTTCAAGAAAGTTAAAAATGTTATGGTGGTCAGAGCAGGAGGAAACTCAGGTAACTATCTGAGGCTTCTTATCTCCCTGGATATCACAGAACCTCTCCCTCGCTTCTCGGTGATCAAGCTCCATAACACCCAGATAGAAGCACAATTTCGATTTGAGAAACTGGTTAATCTATGTTATTATTGCGGCAAGATTGGTCACCTTGAAAGAAACTGCTGCAAAAAAATTCAAGATATCGAAGACGGGAATGTCCAAGCAGGTCAATACGGGGAGTGGCTAAAGGCAAACGATAGTGCAGGAGGAGCTAAACCAAGTTTCACTAGCTATTTGTTGTGATTATTTTTGTTACGTTTTTTATTGTTATTTTACATTTATTTTCCCTCATTTTTAGGTCTTTTAGAAGGTCTTTCGGT
>BKCP01008848.1:2047275-2059136 GCA_008636005.1 Striga asiatica | reverse complement strand
CATGTCTACTCATGAAGCTCAATTAAATCAAGATTCTACATTTATCTAAAATTTAAACCGAACATAATTGAGCTCTTAACCTCATGAAATTTTAAAATTCACACAAGTCTCTAAAAATTACTAAACTTAGCAGTTAAATTATATACATTGACATGTACTTGCTGTCCAAATTTCATGTCAATAGGACTTCATTTGCTTATTAAACTCATAACTTAAGCATAACGTAAAATTTAGTTATATACATGTGCATATTGCAACAATTTTGTAAAATCACATGATCATCATTTTAAGCTCAAACTCGGTCACAACGTTCACTACTCATAATAGGATTTTACATAAAATTTTCGCATTCATAGCTTGCATGTGGACAGAGCACTCTTGCACATAAAATTAGTTCGACACGCATGCGATCTAAAAATTATAACTCCTTCATTTCTTATGATAAAATCATGAAATTTGGTATGCTGGCTCTCAACTCATATATAAACATGTCCATAAAATTTAATAATTTTATACTGAGTATAACTCGAGTTCTACGCGTTTGAAGTTGCCACTGAAATTCGCGCATGTAAGTTCAATTTGCACATCTAACTTAAAAAATCAATAACTCGAGTTATACTAGGCCAATTGACTTCATTCTTGATCCTATGAATTCCTATTTTCTACAAGAAATATCCATAAAATTCGCACATTCCCAGAATTTTCATAACATAGGTAAAAACGTTCGAAAACATAGCATATAGAACATGCAAGAAAGCTGGGAGCACTTAAACATTAAGCATGCATGAAACTACTTCAACACTGAACATATAGGGCATAAAAATACATCATTCTTATCCTCATCTCATATATAACACGTACTAAAAAGGAATTAGCAAACCAACCTCTTAAAGTATCTCAAAAACCGAAAAGAAAAAGGGTGTNAAACTGAACATATAGGGCATAAAAATACATCATTCTCATCCTCATCTTATATATAACACGTACTAAAAAGGAATTAGCAAACCAACCTTTTAAAGTATCTCAAAAACCGAAAAGAAAAAGGGTGTGCTCGGTTCTCGTTCGGTTCTTGTTGCTGCGGCTTTGTGGCTTGTTCTCTTCGAATTTTCTTGAGTTTAAAGCCTTAAAACTCTTCTATGGTGAGTGTAGGATGAGGTAAGAAGGATATTATGCTGATGGTGTGAAGGTTTCATGCACATAACTCAGAAATGAGTACAAGTATGCACTCGGGATTTTTGAGTTTGCTCTTGGTCTCTTGATTTTGCTCTCGGTTTTGCTATTAAGGAAAGGACTTTGAGCTCGAATTTATCTCTGAGTCTTGGGGAATCAAATGAGGGAAATGAGGAGCTGAAAGGGAGTCTTTTAAAGGGTCTTGGGGCGTGATAACTTAGGACAATAAGTGGAGACAAAAGCTTGTGAAAAGACCTAACTTTCATGCACATCACGGGCTTGTTGTGGAAAACCATGGCACTAAGGCTGATAGTGTCGAGTTTATGGACTGAAAGGGCTGCAATAAGTCTGGTCCAAGCACTAAGATCAAGTGGAGACAAGGTCTTACACACCAAATAAATAACTCACGCCCATACTACCCACTTAAGCCAAATAAAAAAATGGTTAATGAAGCTTGACATTTCTAATGATTCTTAGACTTGATTAGGCTTTACAATTCCACTTAATACCAGCCTCATATTCGCATGATATGTGGAAAAAGGAGAAGAAAAATGCTAAGGCTCGGATGATGGCCTAATAAGCTCACGCACACGGCTCGGGTGCTCATGCTCGGGACGCGGCTAGGTTTCGGCACGACGTTTCTGATGATTCGGCTCGAACGAACAATTTCGAACATAATGATGAAATGATCTAACATATATTAGCACATAGATCACATATGAACACATGAGGTCACATAAATCATGAAGTAACTTAATCCCGACTTGTAAAGTCCATTTCTAGAAGTAAATGGACCAGAATTTATTACTAAACTGGCTCGGTTAGGGCTCGATTATAAAATGATCAATATTTATACTTCGATATTTTTATACACTTAGAAGAATATTCTAAGTATTAAAATATCAACTCTCAATTATGACTTAGAAAAATATACTCGGAACGACAACTAGGGTTCGTGTCCGGTAATTTCTCGAATTGACTTGCTATTATATAATAACCCAAATTAATGGATTAATATTAACTTATACTTGATATAGAATTATTCTAATGAATAATCTAGCATAATTGAGCATTTAACATATAAAACTCGGAATTTCTGAAAAATACGGATTTCACTTATAGTCGAGCAGTGAAACCGTTCTTAATATTATTACTGATTCGGGGCGTTACATCATCCATTTCTCATCTTCAAATCATGAAATGTAACAGTCATAATCTCAACTCATAATTAGACATGTCATAAAAATTTCATAATTTTAGCGTGCATATACATCAAGTTATTAGAATTTAAAGTCATAGTGAATATAAAATTCATCTTGCATGTTCAACTTCAAAAATTCATAACTCAAGCTATACTTTGCCAAATCACTTAGGGCGTGATTGTTTATATTTTCTACAGTAAATATCTCACTCAAAACTCAAATTTAACTCAACTTTAACTCAACTCCATTATCTCCAATATTATCAATATAATTAAATAATATCAAACAATCATTATTACACATCACATCAACTTTAATTCACCAAACAATCATTATTACACATCACATCAACTTTAATTCACTATTCACACACTCACATAATTTTAACTAACCATCACTTTCAATCATTTTCTCCTACTTTTACATCAAATCAACTTTAATTATTTTAATTTAAATATTATTTTAATATATCCACTAACAACTAACCATACTACTTTTTTTCAAACTTAACTATAGTTAAAAAAAAGCTAATTTTTTACTAGTTGAATTCATATCCAATCACCCCCTTAATTCTTGTTCTCATGTACTCCTCTTTTACATAAGAATCATTCATTTAAATTATAGTTTTCCAGCTTATTCATATCTTTATCAACATCTCATCAAATCAAGCACATATATCATATAATTGATCTTGAAGAACTTTAACTCTTTGTATTCATAGAATCAATTATAAATTTAACTTCTAAATCATTATATACTTACTTATAAACATGTAAACTCATTATCAAAACATGAACTTAAGCATAAAACTTTAAGATAAGTAAATTACCTCCTTCTTGCTAGAATCGTAACTTGATTCTTCACTTCTAAATTCTTCACATCTTCACAATTTCTATTACTTATCTCTCTTACACTCATATATATCTTTTGGTACTTTTCTTTAGTGTCAGAACTCTGATTTTTAGGCCTCTATTGATAGGAACAATTTGGCAAGACATCATAATGGAGTGAAGAAATGAACAAAATAAACAATTTAAACTTATAAACTTAATTAATCATAAACTATTTTATGATTAACCTGTATTCTTATCCAAACATAATTAATCATAAAAAGGGCCTCTATATATAGCCATAAATGAGCCTTTGGGTATATAAAACTTATTCCACCAAGTTTAATAAAATTCTCACCAATTGTTGAAAAAAAATGCTAACTTAAAGACTTAACAAAATTTTGTTGTGATTTTCTCATCTCATTCTCACAAATTGATGACCAAATTTTCGTGCTTAATGTGATGTAATTGATTCCATATATTATTGAAACAATGCCACCATTCATCATATAAAAATCTTTGGAACAAAATAATAAAAATAATAAAAATCATCCTTTTTTTATTACTTATGCATTTTCTTTCAAAATGACTGATTTTTAAAACTCTTTTACTGAAAAGTAATGCTCATATATGGTCTTGGATCATGCTAATAAACCGAGAATAATACAATTTACGGAACTCAATTCGGACTTAAAACGAACGTTTGCCGTAAAACTGAAAATTTTAAATTTAAATCCTTACTCACAGTTTTTCTTCAATTTAATAAACATATTGCTTCTTAGGATCTAATATAATTATCATGAAATATTCTACATTTACGGAACCACATTCGAACTTAAACCGAACGATTACCGTAAAACCGAAAATTCTAAAATTTCCAGTTTCTCTTAAAATAATTTAAATAGACTATAATGTCTAAATAAATTTACTCACTTCTTTGAACATATATCACTTAAATGTTCATGGATACTTAACCGCACTTTGGGACTTAACTTGTATCAACTTATGCCAAAGCTCAATATTATGATCTTATCTTGATGATTTGAACACTTAGAAAAATTCTAAGTATTTAGTACTAAGGCTCGGCTATTTTTTAGTTAAGTTCAACTCATGACCGAACATACTTGAGTTCAGTTCACTACTTATCTTAAGCGATTAATCAAAATATACTCAATTTCGATTATTCGTTATCTTATATTAATTAATCCCGTCTTATAAATCCATTTATAAAAATAAACAGATCGGAATTAATTAATTACTGAACTGGCTCGATTACTGAATAATATTGAACCGAGAATACTTTCGACTTAAAATCGAATTTTTAACTGAATAACTTAATGACTGGTTTGGAACTAAGAACGATCATTAATAAAAGTAATTAGTTCATACTTAGAATAATTACTTTTATTAATTACTGAATGGGATATTACAATCTACCCCCCTTAAAACTATTTCCGCCCTCATAAATACTGAAACTGAGATATATACAACTATGTGTGTGTGTATATATATATATATATATATATATATATATATCAGAACTCGTAATCTGAAAAACGAGTGCTATTATCAATTTCTCACTTCCCAGTGGCATTTAACTCTATGTGGCGATTCCATTTTATACTTACGAGGGAATATCTCAATTCCTCAGCTAATGAACCTTCTGGTCCAAAACTTCTATCGGCTGGTCCTCGTAGGTTAAATCTTACTGAAACTCATTGTGCAAAAGCACATACTCTGGATCGCACACATACTCACGTAACTTGATTACGTAAAACTTTATGCACACTGGAAAACTTTATAAAATACTTATCTGACTGCCTATGCGATACATTGCATACGATTTACCCACTACCCGAGGCCCTTCGGGTGCGGAACATCTATATGCATTGTATCTTAATGTCGATGTCACTTGTAATCATTAACAAGTCACATCTCCATTCTAAACTTGCTTCTCTTCCGAGAAACCTTTTTACTTAATATCACTATTGACTTCAACTTCTCCGACTTAACTATAGTCGAGAATTTTGTTGAACTTCTGTTCTGATGTGGAATAACTTGACCATTGTCTGGTCATACAACAATTCCAACCATTAAGGTAAACTTTATTTACCTTTAATGATTCAACTGTCATAATAATGTTGCAACATCTCACTTATTGCCGACATCTCACATCTGATTTCAACTGCATTAAATGCATACTGGCTGTGCATCTTCTGACATTCAGTATAATATAATCATACCCGAAAACTTATCTCATACTCATCTTTCTTTTATAAACATACTTGGAAATCCTTCCATCCTCTTCAGCAATGGTCCGATTTCACCAATGGATTTAGCACTGCTAAAAATCCAAAAATTCTATTCTTTTCTTCCTCTTAATATCATAAAGAGAATTTATCGAGCTCGTGTAGAAAGGTTTAGAGTACTTATGCTCAATAATATCCCAAATGATATAAGATGGCTGATTGAATACAAGTATTTATCAGGTATGGGTAAAAGCACTTTTGCCAAGAAACGTAGAGCAAAAAGAATAGACGGCTTCTATAAATGTGCTCGCTGGAACTGTGACACTCACTGTACTTCTTTGGGCTTTGTCTTAATTAATCGAGAAGATAAAATAACTTTCATCAAGAATGGCTTGACTAAACTGGATCAAACTATTCAGCAGATTCTTGATACACATTCTAGTGGATATGTGCATCGAGAACTGACGTCTTTATGGCTTCTGCTCAAACATGAAGAAAAACTCTATAGTTTGAAAAATATTATTTTCACTGATAATGTTTGTCAACACTGTACTTGATAGTACCGATGTACTATATATAGATCTTGTTGCTTCTGACAGATAAGAGTCATTTAAAACTCAACTGCTTTATTGTCGGGACTTCTCTTCTTTAAAAGGCAAATCTATCTTCATAACCAAATATCTCTCATAGTAAATGGCTACTACCGAGTCTTCTCAAGGTTCCAAACTTCTTCAACCAATCAAAACTGTGTGTATTTTTTGTGGTTCTAAATTTGTAAACGTTCCTCACAACATCTATGTTGTAAGACAACTGGTGAAAGAGTTGGGAAAACATAAAGTCAACATACTTTATGGAGGAACTAGTATCAATTTCTTTAACAACCTCTTAATGGATGCTAAATGCTTTGATATCCAGGTGAGAAGTATCCTTCCTTTTTATCTCACTTCATCAAAGGTTGTCAAAGATTCTGCTACTTCGATGATAACTCTTTCAATTTATGGATGTTTGATGTCTATGATATCTGGTTGTGATGCTTTCATCGTTCTTCCTGGTGGATATGCAACTTTAATGACTACTTTTACCCTTGCTACTTGGGCAGAAATGAAATTTCATACCAAACCTATTGGTCTGTTAAATTTCAATAACTTTTTCCACCACTTGCTTGGATTTCTAGATGAAGGAGTGTATCAAACTTTTATATCTCCTTTCCAAAGAGAAATATTCAAGTCTGCTGACACTTCCTCTGAACTTATCAAGAAACTTCAAAACAGCATCTCAACAGTTCAAGATTCTGTGGAAACTCTAGGATTCAAACGCAAGCGAGCATTTGTTCCTTTAGATCTATCTTTTGAAACTACAGCCATGATGGGTGGCAGAGTTATGAAGTCTTGTGCTCTAGAGACGCACCCTCCCTTTATGCAATATAACTTTGTACTAGTTGAGAATTCCTTTATGCTTATCTATATCTCCTTTTTCTGATATTTCTATACTAGCTTTTTAGAAATAAGGAAATTCTCAACAGTGTGCTCGAATTTTTGCCTTGTTTTCGACATTGAATGATATTAGAATTTCCAGCTATCAAGTAGATTGATTGTGCAAAATATACTCTTCTCTTATATACTTGATTCACACATCAATACTACTTGTTTCTGGACTGAGATAACTTCTTGAATTAGTCAAGATTCTATGCTTCTTAAACTTTACTCAGTTGTGGTCTTCAAACTTTGCCTCGCGCATTCTAAAACCACTAACTATATGACTTGAATAGTATAACCATTAATAAATAGCTATACTAAACTTTAAGGAAATTGTTAATTTTCCGAAAACACCTAGCTTGTGCTAGAGTTCCGGTTAATATCTTTCTAGCTTCTTCTCGCCATTTCTTACTTATGGCTTTTAACTCATCATTTATCCTTGGGGACAAATACTTTCTCCAAAGAGATAAAAAAACATATTAGTCTTTACTTATTAACCAGACTATCTTTAACTTTCACATGTCCAGATTACTCTTGCTTAACTTAAAAAATTCTTCCGAGAAGTTTAAATAATTATCTCGGTATCTGGAATGTAATACTTATTAACTGATATCTTTTAAGGTTCGATTTTCAAGTCTTCAGGTAAACTCGGACTAATAACCCTTATTTCAGGTTCCCATAATTTTCCCGGCTACATGACTATTATATGCCGATACCTTAAACTTATACTGATTGCTTTCTGAAAAGTACTTTGTATAGTTGTACTGCTACTAACAAGTACTAATACAAAATAACTTATAACTTAATCTCGAACTTTGCCAATTTTTAGCTTATGATATCTAACTGATAAGATATCAAAACTTCTGTCTTATAAAGATTGACTATTTTCTGAAACTTTATTTCTACGGTTCAGTTTCAAGCCTACAGGATCTTATCCGACTTTTGGTTCTTATTTCAAACCCCCATGATTTACCCGTACTTTTTGGCTATTATATACTGAAATACCATTACTTCTAATACTTGGATCAAATACATAATCAACCTTTATAGTCAGATCTTAACTCAAATCTTAATCTGATGGCTTAACTTAGAATGTTCGAGTCTCTTTCTTGATCTAGTTAACTTGATAAACTAGATTTCAAACTTTAATACTAATTTGAACATATAGACTGATTTCTAGAGTTTGGATATCTGAATTCTTATTGAGCATAGACTTAGTAAATTTGAATATATTTAAAAACTTTTAACAACACTTACCTGGTAGTCGGCGAGGTGTGAGCGTGGTGTGGTCGGGTTTTGTTGAAATTCTCTGTAAAAACATTGGCTTCTCTGAAAACTTTCTCTTTCAGAACTTAAACTTTTAGTATATAGAGCATTTAAAACTCTAGCTCTGATACCACCTGTAACACCCCGCTCATCAGAGTAAATTTTTCGCAACTTTTACTTCGAAATATTTTGCGACTAACTCGAGATGCTATTCAAACTCATCTTCTTGAAAATCCGTTTATCTTTAAACTTTCTGTCTAATACTTCTCTAGACATAAAGAAAACAGATTTCCTTTAAACTTGCATTTAACTGTACCATATTCATATTTCTCGAAATGGTATAAACATGAAATCTGAAATTTATTAAAAATGCAAGTTCAATACTTAATGTGCATAGCGGAAATACTTAAAAACGTGGTTTATTATACAGACATATCAAATACTTAATAAATTTCCACATGAAATAAGTGCACGACCACCACCACCACATCTCGAGCTCACACCTCCGGCCCGACCCTGTTACCTGAAAAACATAATGGGGGTGAGTATAATAATACAATACCATGATTTTTGGTATATATGTGGACTGAAAATCTGTTCCAGTAACTTAAACTGAATCTGGCCGATATCTGATCGGATACTTGTGCACAATCTGATGGATATTTCTCAAGGCAACTCAAACGGCCTCCATCAGAACTTAGGATATACTCTGAGACAACTGAATGCCTCCTCATCCCAAGCGTATAAACTTAAACTGTATACATACCTCGAACATGATATCAATATTATACTCAATGTAATACCCAGTCTGGGTCCCCACCTTTCTTCTTTTGAAAACTTTTGAAAAATGTAAGTGTTGCTCTTGGGTAGCTATATCTGCAAGCTACATAAAAATATAAACAAATATACTAAGTACTATGCTCGTATACTCAATAAGATTTAACTCTTACTTATCCGAATCTTAAAGTTATTCAATAAGCTTAATATGTCTCAAATAAATATTAAGTCATCAAACATCTTAACTTTTTCCAACATCATCAACATGATTTATAAACTCATCTTAGTCTTTTACTCAATCAAATACTTAATTCATCATACATCATGTCTCCCAAATTTTAAATATTGGCTTATATTAAATTTTCACTTAATTAACTTGAAAGTGAAAGTAAACTCAGGTCATACTTCAACTTTTAATCATAACATTTAATCATGATATAAATATGTTATACTTAATACAATCTTTATGAGTTTATATACTCAACATATTAAACTAAAACTTTGCCAAATTGCTCATCACTTATATGAGAATTGATCATAATAATCTCACTTTAATAACTTGATCATATCATGAATATTCTTGCATATATACTCATCTTTACATATATGTCTTGTAATTATCATAACTCATTCATTTCTCATCTTCAAATCATGAAATGTAACAGTCATAATCTCAACTCATAATTAGACATGTCATAAAAATTTCATAATTTTAGCGTGCATATACATCAAGTTATTAGAATTTAAAGTCATAGTGAACATAAAATTCATCTTGCATGTTCAACTTCAAAAATTCATAACTCAAGCTATACTTTGCCAAATCACTTAATTCTTGTTCTCATGTACTCCTCTTTTACATAAGAATCATTCATTTAAATCATAGTTTTCCAGCTTATTCATATCTTTATCAACATCTCATCAAATCAAGCACATATATCATATAATTGATCTTGAAGAACTTTAACTCTTTGTATTCATAGAATCAATTATAAATTTAACTTCTAAATCATGATATACTTACTTATAAACATGTAAACTCATTATCAAAACATGAACTTAAGCATAAAACTTTAAGATAAGTAAATTACCTCCTTCTTGCTAGAATCGTAACTTGATTCTTCACTTCTAAATTCTTCACATCTTCACAATTTCTATTACTTATCTCTTTTACACTCATATATATCTTTTGGTACTTTTCTTTGGTATCAGAACTCTGATTTTTAGGCCTCTATTGATAAGAACAATTTGGCAAGACATCATAATGGAGTGAAGAAATGAACAAAATAAACAATTTAAACTTATAAACTTAATTAATCATAAACTATTTTATGATTAACTTGTATTCTTATCCAAACATAATTAATCATAAAAAGTGGCCTCTATATATAGCCATAAATGATCTTTTGGTAGATAAAACTTATTCCATCAAGTTTAATAAAATTCTCACCAATTGTTGAAAAAAAATGCTAACTTAAAGACTTAACAAAACTTTGTTGTGATTTTCTCATCTCATTCTCACCAATTGATGACCAAATTTTCGTGCTTAATGTGATGTAATTGATTCCATATATTATTGAAAAAATGTCACCATTCATCATATAAAAATCTTTGGAACAAAATAATAAAAATAATAAAAATCATCATTTTTTTATTACTTATGCATTTTCTTTCAAAATGACTGATTTTTAAAACTCTTTTACTGAAAAGTAATGCTCATATATGGTCTTGGATCATGCTAATGAACCGAGAATAATACAATTTACGGAACTCAATTCGGACTTAAAACGAACGTTTGCCGTAAAACTGAAAATTCTAAAATTTAAATCCTTTACTCACAGTTTTTCTTCAATTTAATAAACATATTGCTTCTTAGGATCTAATATAATTATCTTGAAATATTCTACATTTACGGAACCACATTCGAACTTAAACCGAACGATTACCGTAAAACCGAAAATTCTAAAAATTTCAGTTTCTCTTAAAATAATTTAAATAGACTATAATGTCTAAATAAATTTACTCACTTCTTTGAACATTTATCACTTAAATGTTCATGGATACTTAACAGCACTTCGGGACTTAACTTGTATCAACTTATGCTAAAGCTCAATATTATGATCTTATCTTGATGATTTGAACACTTAGAAAAATTCTAAGTATTTAGTACTAAGGCTCGGCTATTTTTTAATTAAGTTCAACTCATGACCGAACATACTTGAGTTCAGTTCACTACTTATCTTAAGCGATTAATCAAAATATACTCAATTTCGATTATTCGTTATCTTATATTAATTACTCCCGTCTGATAAATCCATTTATAAAAATAAACAGACCGGAATTAATTAATTACTAACCTGGCTCGATTACTGAATAAAATTTAACCAAGAATACTTTCGACTTAAAGTCGAACTTTTAACTGAATAACTTAATAACTGGCTCGGAACTAGGAACGAGCATTATTAATAAAAGTAATTAGTTCAACTTAGAATAATTACTTTTATTAATTATTGAATGGGATATTACAGCTAACTTGGCCAGTCGCCATATGCAAGACTCGGCACTGCCGTCCACGTTGGCTCTGTAATATCAAATTTCGGCCGACACTGTGCACCCGAGGAAGTGGTCCCGAACTGAGGGTGAAGATAATCCGATGCACCGGGAGGAGGTGAGGCCAACAGATGGGTCGGCCTTTATTGAGGATATTCGTGCGTGCGTACAAGCTGAAATGGCTAATGTTATAGCTAGAATATCCTCTAAGGTGTCGGCAATAATTCTATGGGAGGTGCCGACTATTATTCGACAAGAGTTGGCCATTCTGTCGCACTCTCATCTGAGACAGCCTCCTCCCCAGTCCGAGCCAGTCGTCACTTCGACGAGACAATGTTCCCCCAC
>BKCP01008848.1:1964181-2034738 GCA_008636005.1 Striga asiatica | reverse complement strand
ATAGACAATACGTCTCCGAACAAGTCTATTCTAAACGAGCCTAGATCAATCGATCCCTCCCCTTTCGGTTCTAAAGATCGATTTAGTGGATTAAAAAGGTGATCAATCAATTCAACCCTAGATTTAGCACAACTCGAATAGATTGAGCAATCAACATTCATACAAACGAAATTGAACCGGAACAATTATCCCCTAGCCCTAGTTAACGAATTTAGCTACTCATCACAAGTCCAACATCAACATTCATATGAAGCAAAGACATATTCCTCATCAATGAAATAAGAGAGAAACTTACGATTAATATGAATCCAACGTTGAACAAACAAGGAGCAATCCAAATTTCAGAGTTAAATCTTGGTGTTTTCACAATCCAAGGTCAAATTCTATGAAGAACTAAGAGAAAAACTGTTTTGGAGTGAATAAAATCCAGAGAGGAACTAAACCTAGGTGAAAAAGTGAATGAAAAACTGATCGAAAAACGAAACATAAAAATCTGCTGTCGCGACCTCCGCGGCCGCGACTTAGACCTCCGCGGCCGCGGCGAACAACATCTCGCGGCCGCGACTTCCTCCGCGGCCGCGACCTCCCCGAGCCAGAAATTGGAATTTACGTGCACCTCGCGGCCGCGACCTCCTCTTCTCCGCGGCCGCGGCGAAGAATTTCTGAACTTTGGTTTTCGGGTTCGTCTTCTCTCGTCCGGACTCGGAATTTAATCCCGTCTTCTCCAACACGACCCCAACTCATCCAACTAGACAGTAGACTTCGCGTAGTCATACACCGATCCACCAAACCTGCACATCACCACCGACAAGAAATAAGGAAAACCGGGGAAAACGAACAAAAAGACCAAAAACGACTAAAACAAAGGATAAGTACGAGACGACTCGAAACGGACCAAAAACCAAAGAAAAATACCTAAGTAGGGGAAAAACAAGCATGAAATAAACAAAGAAAACATGACAAAAGTGGAACGAACATACGCGCATTGCTAACGAGGAGGAAGCCCTTAGACAAGTCTGACAAGCAGTGGGCTAGGAAAATAATGTGCAAAATTGCTGTGGAAATTTTTCAGTTTAGTATAGAACAAGACACAATTACCGGCCCAGTTTTTTAATAACTCATGTAATGCATTTTTTTTTTTTTTATATTTTTGTTGTTTGTTGTATGTATGTGGCTATACTTATACCTGAAAGAAAAAAATTAAACTAAATTAAATGATGAAAGATGATATATAAGTTTCGAGTAGAAATGCGAAGGGGTATGCGAGCAATATGCGGCAATTCGCATACCCCCTCGCATAACTGAAAGATGAAAGAAAGAAAAAATAACTTACGAGAGAAGTGCGAAGGGGGTATGCGAGCAATATGTGACAATGCACATACCCCCTTGCATAACTGAAAGATGAAAGAAATAAAAAATAACTTTCGCCTAGAAGTGCGAAGGGGTATGCGAGCAATATGCGGCAATTCGCATACCCCCTCGCATAACTTAAAGATGAAAGAAATAAATAATAAACTTTCGAGTAGAAGTGCGAAGGGGGTATGCGAGCAATATGCGGCAATTCGTATACCCCCTCGCATAAGAAAAGATGAAAGACATAAAAAATAAACTTTCGAGTAGAAGTAACTGAAAGATGAAAGAAATAAAAAATAAACTTTCTTGTGGAAATGCGAAGGGGGAAATTGCATACCCCTAAACCCTAAACCCTAAACCCAAAACCTTAAACCCTAAATCAATACTTGACTTTATATCTTACGATATAATAGTCTATTCTTTAAATTACCATTCATAATATATAAAATGAACATTGTTCATAATAAGTGGCTTTCTTCTATTACCACTTTCAAACATATTCACATTAAACAATATCTATCTATCTATCTATATACCTTAACTCCTAATCAACATTTTATCTAAGATTGAGCTTGAGCATTGTTATAATTTTTAATAAGTGGCTTTATTCTCTTTTCACTTTCAAACATAATCACATTAAACAATATATATCTATCTTTCTATCAATCTATATACCTTAACTCCTAATCAACATTTTATCTAAAATTGAGCTTGAACATTGTTATAATGTTTTAAAAGTGGCTTTCTTCTCTTATCACTTTCAAACATAATCACATTAAAAAATATCTATCTATCTATCTATCTATCTATCTATATACCTTGACTCCTAATCAACATTTTATCTCAGATTGAGCTTGAACATTGTTATAATTATTAATAAGTGGCTTTCTTCTCTTATCACTTTCAAACATAATCACATTAAACAATATGTATCTATCTATCTACCTATCTATCTATCTATCTATCTATCTATATACTTTAACTCCTAATCAACATTTTATCTAAGATTGAGCTTGAACATTGTTATAATTTTTAATAAGTGGCTTTATTCTCTTATCACTTTCAAATATAATCACATTAAGCAATATCTATCTATCTATCTATCTATCTATGGCAAAATTGCATTTTTGGTCCCGCTGCTTTGGCCTCGTGGCATTTTTAGTCCTGGGATCGGAGCAAATTCCTATTTAGTCCCGTAACTTCGATAGTCAACGCAATTTTAATCCTTCCGACGACCAATAGTCAACAATGCGGTCGGATTTGTCACGTGGCCCGCACATGATGCACTCGTGGCCGATCTCCTCTGACATGGCAAGACGGGACGCGGACGTGGCACCCAAATGAATTAAAAAAAACAGAGAAAAAAAACAAAAATCCACGCGGGATTAAAACAAAATTAAAAATATAAAATAAAAACACGTAATCAATTATTAATGGAGGGAAAAAAACTTTGAGCCTGATGATCAGTATTCCCAATTGTGGGATTATGCAGAGGAGTTGAGAACTTCAAACCCTGGGTCAACTGTTGTTCTTGCCACTGAGAAGTTTGATGGTGAGGAGAGATTCAACAAATTTTATGTTTGTTTTAATGCTCTTAGAGAGGGGTTCAGGAATGGGTGTAGGCCAATTGTGGGTGTAGATGGCTGTCATTTAAAGGGTCCACATAGGGGGATACTCTTGACTGCAGTAGGTGTAGACCCAAACAACACATTGTTTCCCATTGCCTTTGCTGTAGTAGGGACTGAGTGTTTTGAAACATGGGAGCGGTTTCTCATAATTCTGAAGAAAGATTTAGGCATTTCCAGGTCTGAGCAGTATATCTTCATTTCTGATAAGCAGAAGGGGCTTATCAAAGCCTTTGATGTTGTCTTTCCTGGGGCTACTCACAGGTTCTGTGTGAGGCACCTTCACAACAATTTTTTGAAGGCTGGGTTTAGGGGTTTGGCCTATAAGTATGCTGTGTGGAGAGCAGCACAAGCAACCACTGTTGGTGAGTTTAATATAAGAATGCTTGAAATTAAAAAGATGAGTCCTGATGCTTTTAATTGGTTTCTTGATAAACCACCACAGCAATGGTCAAGAGCTTTTTTTTCTGAACTGCCAAAGTGTGACATGTTGCTGAATAATGTGTGTGAAACATTTAACTCCAACATTCTTGAAGCAAGGGAAAAGCCCATTATCACTATGCTTGAGTGGATTAGAGAGTACATATGCATTAAGATGCAGAAAAAAAAAGAGATAAGGCAGAGTTGAAGTGGAAGAACAAAATTTGCCCTAACATAAACTTGATCCTTCAGAAACACTTGTCACATGTATCTGAGTGCATGCCAATTAAATGTGATGATAGGCACTATCAGATTAATTGTTATGATGGATCACAGTTTACTGTTGATTTGGAGAAGAGAATTTGCAGCTGTAGGGTATGGGATTTGGGGGGCATTCCTTGTAAGCATGCATGTAGTGCCATAATAGCTCAGAAGTTGGTGCCTGTTGACTTTGTAGATGGTTCTTATTCACAAGAGTGTTATAGGAATGTGTATAGGGGGTCAATACTAGGCACAAATGGTCCTTCATTGTGGAGACAGACCCTTTTTGTTCCTCCTTTACCCCCCAACTTTGGGAGGGGTGCTAGCAGGCCTTCAAAGGCAAGAAGAAGAGATCAAGAAGAGCCTACAAAGAAAGAGAAAAAGAGGAGAGGGAAACAACCAATGAAAATGAAGAGGCAACAGCCAACTGTGAGGTGCAAAAAGTGTGGCATGGCTGGCCACAATGCAAGGTCTTGTGAGAAAAGAAAGGAGAAAGAAATGAACATTCTAAGCCAAAACCAAAGTCAAGTAACTCAAGAAGTGGACAACTCTCCATTGAAAAGGGCTTTTGATACAATTGTAAGTTTTCTATTAAATGTTATAAGTTATGTTCTTTTATTTTTTATTCTATGTTAATGTGACTTTACTTTATTCTGTGTTTATTTTATAGCTTGAAAGTAAAAGAGCAAAAGCTGCTGCTCACAGAGGTAAAAGGAAAAGGGCAAAGAAGGCCACAGTTGGGACAGAACAATCCTCACAAGTAAGTGTTCATTACACTCATTTAATTATCCATTTTTTGTAAAGGAAGTGTTATTTTGTCGTGAGTGTTATTTTAAGAGCCGTGAGATTTTACCTAATTTTTTTTCAACAATTTATGTTGGAAAAATTGATATGCGAATGTCTTATAAAAAAAAGGGTTTTTATTTATTCTAGCCTATAAAATTTTTATAAAATGGGAATTTTGTGGAGTTAAGCCGAGGCTAAATTTTATACTTTAAAAAGTATTTTTGAGATCTTTATTTTTACAAGTCCGAGCCGAGAGTTACCACATCTAAAAAATAGAAGTAAATATTTTATAAATCGTGAACCTTAAGCTAGGAAATCCTTCAAATTGGTAAATTAGTTACCGAGTTAAGAGTTAGTTGTTTATTCAAGTATCGCTTATTTTTATGTAGATTCTGAGGAGTCGAGCCCTCGAGTTTCCACATAAGCGACGACTCTCAATTTCAGTTCAGAATATCCAGGTGGGTTAGTTATTCTAAAAAGTCTATGCATATGTGTGCTTAAGTGTGTTTGAAAAATTTGGTATGATTTATGTATGCATATGAGCATGTAGCCTATCGATGTGAGCTTGATGGCCATTGGTACGGTTGTCCCCGTTGATGTAATACGGTTGCCCTTACGAGGCAAGTCTCTTTAAGACCTAATGAAAGGTCGTGTCCTTGCGTGGCACGCACTCTCGCCGTTAGGGTAATGAATCCCCTTTCTGCGACTAATGAAAGATGTGTACACAGGAGTGAGTCATTGATGTGACTGAGATAAGACATGATGTTATTATTGTTTATGTTCATGCTGCGACCATACCATTATTATGTTGTTCATATGCATAGTGTGAGTACAATATTTTCCGGTTGTACTCTGTAAAATCCCATTCAGTAATTAATAAAAGTAATTATTCTAAGTATGAACTAATTACTTTTATTAATGCTCGTTCCTAGTTCCGAGCCAGTAATTAAGTTATTCAGTTAAAAATTCGACTTTAAGTCGAAAGTATTCTCGGTTAAATATTATTCAGTAATCGAGCCAGTTTAGTAATTAATTAATTCCGGTCTGTTTATTTTTATAAATGGATTTATAAGACGGGATTAATTAATATAAGATGACGAATAATCGAAATTGAGTATATTTTGATTAATCGTTTAAGATAAGTAGTGAACTGAACCCAAGTATGTTCGGTCATGAGTTGAACTTAATTAAGAAATTGCCGAGTCTTAGTACTAAATACTTAGAATTTTTCTAAGTGTTTAAGTCATCAAGATAAGATCATAATATCGAGCCTTAGCATAAGTTGATACAAGTTAAGTCTCAAAGTGCGGTTAAGTATCCATGAACATTTAAGTGATAAATGTTCAAAGAAGTGAGAAAATTTATTTAGACATTATAGTCTATTTAAATTATTTTAAGAGAAACCAAAATTTTTAAAATTTTTGGTTTTACGGTAATTGTTCGGTTGAGTCCGAATGTGGTTCCGTAAATGTAGAATATTTCAAGATAATTATATTAGATCCTAAGAAACAATATGTTCATTAAATTGAAGAAAAACTGTGAGTAAAGAATTTAAATTTTGGAATTTTCAGTTTTACGGTAAACGTTCGTTTTAAATCCGAATTGAGTTCCGTAAATTGTATTATTCTCGATTTATTAGCATGATCCAAGACCATATATGAGCATTACTTTTCAGTAAAAGAGTTTTAAAAATAAGCCATTTAGAAAGAAAATGCATAAGTAATAAAAAAAATATGATTTTTATTATTTTTATTATTTTGTTCCAAAGATTTTTATATGATGAATGGTGACATTTTTCCAATAATATATGGAATCAATTACGTCACATTAAGCACGAAATTTTGTAGAATCAATTGGTGAGAATGAGATGAGAAAATCACAACAAAGTTTTGCTAAGTCTTTAAATTAGCATTTTTTTTCAACAATTGGTGAGAATTTTATTAAACTTGGTGGAATAAGTTTTATCTACCAAAAAGCTCATTCATGGCTATAACTAGATGCCATTTTTTATGATTAATTATGTTTGGATAAGAATCCAAGTTAATCATAAAATAGTTTATGATTAATTAAATTTATAAGTTTAAATTGTTTATTTTGTTCATTTCTTCACTCCATTATGATGTCTTGCCAAATTGTGCCTATAAATAGAGGCCTAAAAATCAGAGTTCTCACACCAAAGAAAGGTACCAAAAGATATATAAGAGTGTAAGAGAGATAAGTAATAGAAATTGTGAAGAAGTGAAGAATTTAGAAGTGAAGAATCAAGTTACGATTCTAGCAAGAAGGAGGTAATTTACTTATCTTAAAGTTTTATGCATAAGTTCATGTTATGAGTTTATATGTTATAAGTAAGTATATCATGATTTAGAAGTTAAATTTATAATTGATTCTATTAATACAAAGAGTTAAAGTAGTTCAAGATCAATTATATGATATATGTGCTTGATTTGATGAGATGTTGATAAAGATATGAATAAGCTGGAAAAGTATGATTTAAATGAATGATTCTTGTGTAAAAGACGAGTACATGAGAACAAGAATTAAGTGATTTGGCAAAGTATAGCTTGAGTTATAAATTTTTGAAGTTGAACATGCAAGATGAATTTTATGTTCACTATGACTTTAAATTCTAATAACTTAATGTATATGCATGCTAAAATTTTGAAATTTTTATGACATGTCTAATTATGAGTTGAGATTATGACTGTTAAATTTCATGATTTGAAGATGAGAAATGAATGAGTTATGATAATTACAAGGCATATATGTAAAGGTGAGTATATATGCAAGAATATTCATGATATGATCAAGTTATTAAAGTGAGATTATTATGACCAATTCTAATATAAGTGATGAGCAATTTGGCAAAGTTTTAGTTTAATATGTTGAGTATATAATCTCATAAAGATTGTATTAAGTATGACATATTAATATTATGATTAAATGTTATGATTAAAAGTTGAAGTATGACTTGAGTTTATTTTCACTTTCAAGTTAATTAAGTGAAAATTTAATATAAGAAAATATTTAAAATTTGGGAGATATGATGTATGATGAATTAAATATTTGATTGAGTAAAAGATTAAGATGAGTTTATAAATCATGTTGATGATGTTGGAAAAAGTTAAGATGTTTGATGACTTAATATTTATTTGATACATATTAAGCTCATTGAATATCTTTAAGATTCGGATAAGTAAGAGTTAAATCTTATTAAGTATACGAGCGTAATACTTAGTATATTTGTTTATATTTTTATGTAGCTTGCAGATATAGCTACCCAAGAGCAACACTTACATTTTTCAAAAGTTTTCAGAAGAAGAAAGGTGGGGACCCAGACTGGGTATTACATTGAGTATAATATTGATATCATGTTCGAGGTATGTATACATTTTAAGTTTATACGCTTGGGATGAGGAGGCATTCAGTTGTCTCAGAGTATATCCTAAGTTCTGATGGAGGCCGTTTGAGTTTCCTTATGAAATATCCATCAGATTGTGCACAAGTATCCGATCAGATATCGGCCAGATTCAGTTTAAGTTACTGGAACAGATTTTCAGTCCAGATATATACCAAAGATCATGATATTGTATTATTATTGTTGTTTACTTTAGTATGGGTGTTTTTCGGGGTATAAGAGGATCAGTACTCACCCCCATTGTGTTTTTCAGATAACAGGATCGGGACGGAGGTGTGAGCTGAGCAGTGGTGGTGGTGGTCGTGCACTTATTTCAAGTGGACATTTATTAAGTATCTGATCTGTTTGTATAATAAACCATGTTTTTAAGTATTTCCGCTGTGCACATTAAGTATTGAACTTGCATTTCAGATTTCAAGTTTTTACCATTTCGAGAAGTATGAATATGGTACAGTTAAATGCAAGTTTAAAGGAAATCTGTTTTCTTTATGTCTAATGAAGTATTAGACAAAAGTTTAAAGATAAATAGATTTTCAAGAAGATGAGTTTGAGTAGCATCCCGAGTTAGTCGCAAAAGATTTCGAAATATTTATAAGTATTTTCGAAGTAAAAGTTGCGAAAAATTTACTCTGATGAGCGAGGTGTTACAGGTGGTATCAGAGCTAGAGTAAGTGCTCTGTATACTAAAAGTTTAAGTTTCATAAAACAGTTTCAGGAAAACCGACCACAGCACACTCACACCTCGCCGACTACCAGGTAAGTGTTGTTAAAAAGTTTTTATAAAAGTTTTTAAATATATTCAAATTTACTAAGTCTATGCTCAACAAGAATTCAGAAATCCGAACTCTAGAAATCAGTCTATATGTTCAGATTAGTATCAAAGTTTGAAATCTAGTTTATCAAGTTAACTAGATCAAGAAAGAGACTCGAACATTCTAAGTTAAGCCATCAGATTAAGATTTGAGTTAAGATCTGACTATAAAGGTTGATTATGTATTTGAGCCAAGTATTAGAAGTAACGGTATTTCAGTATATAATAGCCAAAAAGTACAAGTAAATCATGGGGGTTTGAAATAAGAACCAAAAGCCGGATAAGATCCTGTAGGCTTGAAACTGAACCGTAGAAATAAAGTTTTAGAAAATAGTCAATCTTTACAAGTCAGAAGTTTTGATATCTTATTAGTTAGATATCATAAGCTAAAAATTGGCAAAGTTCGAGATTAAGTTATAAGTTATTTTGTATTAGTACTTGTTAGTAACAATATAACTATACAAAGTACTTTTCAGAAATCAATGAGTATAAGTTTAAGGTATCGACATATAATAGTCACTTAGCCGGGAAAATTATGGAAACCTGAAATAAGGGTTATTAGTTTGAGTTTACCTGAAGACTTGAAAATCGAACCTTAAAAGATATCAGTTAATAAGTATTACATTCCAGATACCGAGATAATTATTTAAACTTCTCAGAAGAATTTTTGAAGTTAAGCAAGAGTAATCTGGACATGTGAAAGTTAAAGATAGTTTGTTTAATAAGTAAAGACCAATATGTTTTCTTTTATCTCTTTGGAGAAAGTATAATGATGAGTTAAAAGCCATAAGTAAGAAATGGCGAGAAGAAGCAAGAAAAGATAGATTAACTGGAACTCTAGCACAAGTTAGGTGTTTTCGGAAAATTAACAATTTTCTTAAAGTTTAGTATAGCTATTTATTAATGGTTATACTGTTCAAGTCATATAGTTAGTGGTTATAGAATGCCGCGAGGTAAAGTTTCAAGACCACAACTGAGTAAAGTTTAAGAAGCATAGAATCTTGACTGAATCAAGAAGTTATCTCAGTCCAGAAACAAGTAGTATTGATGTGTGAATCAAGTATATACGAGAAGAGAATATTTTGCACAATCAATCTACTTGATAGATGGAAATTCTAATATCATTGAAAGAATACAAAGATTCGAGCACACTGTTGATAAATTCCTTATTTCTAAGAAGCTAGTATAGAAATATCAGAAAAGGAGATACAGATAAGCATAAAGGAATTCTCAACTAGTACAAAGTAATATTGCATAAAGGGAGGGTGCGTCTCTAGAGCACAAGACTCCATAACTCTGCCACCCATCATGGCTGTAGTTTCACAAAGATAGATCTAAAGGATCAAATGTTCGCTTGCGTTTGAATCCTGGAGTTTTAACAGAATCTTGAACTGTTGAGATGTTGTTTTGAAGCTTCTTGATAAGTTCAGAGGAAGTGTCAGCAGACTTGAATATTTCTCTTAGGAAAGGAGATATAAAAGTTTGATACACTCCTTCATCTAGAAATCCAAGCAAGTGGTGGAAAAAGTTATTGAAATTTAACAGACCAATAGGTTTGGTATGAAATTTCACTTCTGCCCAAGTAGTAAGGGTAAAAGCAGTCGTTAAAGTTCCATATCCACCAGGAAGAACAATGAAAGCATCGCAACCAGATATCATTGCCATCAAGCAGTCATAAATTGAGAGAGTTATCATCAAAGTAGCAGAATCTTTGACAATCTTTGATGAAGTGAGATAAAAAAGAAGGATAATTCTCACCTCGATATCAAAGCATTTAGCAGCCATTAAGAGGTTGTTAAAGAAATAGATACTAGTTCCTCCATAAAGTATGTCGATTTTATGTTTTCCCAACTCTTTCACCAGTTGGCTTACAACATAGATGTTGTGAGGAACGTTTACAAATTTAGAACCACCAAGAGTGCACACAGTTCTGAGGGGCTGAAGAAGTTTGGAACCTTGAGAAGACTCGGCAGTAGCCATTTATTATGAGAGATATTTGGCTATGAAGATAGATTCGCCTTTTAAAGAAGAAAAGTCCCGATAAGAAAGCAGTTGAGTTTTAAATGACTCTTATCTGTCAGAAGCAATAAGATCTATATCCAGTATATCGGTACAATCAAGAACAGTGTTGACAAACATTATCAGTGAAAATAATATTTTTCAGACTATAGAGTTTTTCTTCATGTGTGAGCAGAAGCCAAAAAGACGTCAGTTCTCGATGCACATATCCACTAGAATGTGTATCAAGAATCTGCTGAATAGTTTGATCAAGAGATTCCTTACTCAAGCCATTCTTGATGAAAGTTATTTTATCTTCTCGATTAATTGAGACAAAGCCCAAAGAAGTACAGCGAGTGTCACAGTTCCAGCGAGCACATTTATAGCAGCCGCCTATTCTTTTTGCTCTACGTTTCTTGGCAAAAGTGCTTTTACCCATACCTGACAGATACTTGTACGCATTGGGATACTCGCCAGAGACACGAACTTTTGCTTCAATCAGCCATCTTATATCATTGGGGATATTATTGAGCATAAGTACTCTCAACTTTCTATTCGTGATCGATAAATTCTCTTTATGATATTAAGAGAGAGAACAGAATAGAATTTTCGGATTTTAGCAGTGCTAAATCCATTGGTGATTCGGCCATTGTTGAAGAAGATTGAAGGATTACCAAGTTGGTTTATAAAAGAAAGATGAGTATGAGATAAGTTTTCGGGTATGATTAAGTTATACCAAATGTCAGAAGATGCACAGCCAGTATGCATTTAATGCCGTTGAAATCAGATGTGAGATGTCGGCAATAAGTGAGATGTTGCGGCATTATTATGACAGTTGAATCATTAAAGGTAAATAAAGTTTACCTTAATGGTTGGACTTGTGGTATGACCAGAGAATGGTCAAGTTATTCCACATCAGAACAGAAGTTCAACGAAATTCTCGACTATAGTTAAGTCGGAGAAGTTGAAGTAAATATCAATAGTAATATGGACTAAAAAGGTTTCTCGGAAGAGAATCAAGTATAGAATAGAGATGTGACTTGTTAATGATTACAAGTGACATCGACATTTAGGTGCAAGGCATATAGATGTTCCGCAAACGAAGGGCCCCGGGTAGTGGGTAAATCGTATGCAATGTATTGCATAGGTAGTCAGATAAGTATTTTATATCAATTCTTCTCTAAAGTTGTCCAGTGTGCATAAAGTTTTAAGTAACAATGTTACTTAAGTATGTGTGCGATCCAGAGTATGTGCTTTTGCACAATGAGTTTCAGTAAGATTTAACCTACGAGGACCAGACGATAGAAGTTTTGGACCAGAAGGTTCACTGGCTGAGGAATTGAGATATTCCCTCGTCAGTATAAAATGGAATCGCCACATAGAGTTAAATGCCACTAGAAAGTGAGAAATTGATATTAGCACTCGTTTTCCAGATTTCGAGTTCTGATATGTATATATATATAGTTGTATATATCTCAGTTTCAGTATTTCCGAGGGCGGAAATAGTTTTAAGGGGGGTAGATTGTAATATCCCATTCAGTAATTAATAAAAGTAATTATTCTAAGTATGAACTAATTACTATTATTAATGCTCGTTCCTAGTTTCGAGCCAGTTATTAAGTTATTCAGTTAAAAAATCGACTTTAAGTAGAAAGTATTCTCGGTTAAATATTATTCAGTAATCGAGCCAGTTCAGTAATTAATTAATTCCGGTCTGTTTATTTTTATAAATGGATTTATAAGACGGAATTAATTAATATAAGATGACGAATAATCGAAATTGAGTATATTTTGATTAATCGTTTAAGATAAGTAGTGAACTAAACCCAAGTATGTTCGGTCATGAGTTGAACTTAATTAAGAAATAGCCGAGCCTTAGTACTAAATACTTAGAATTTTTCTAAGTGTTTAAGTCATCAAGATAAGATCATAATATCGAGCCTTAGCATAAGTTGATACAAGTTAAGTCTCGAAGTGCGGTTAAGTATCCATGAATATTTAAGTGATAAATGTTCAAAGAAATGAGAAAATTCATTAGACATTATAGTCTATTTAAATTATTTTGAGAGAAACCGAAATTTTAGAATTTTCGGTTTTACGGTAATCGTTCGGTTGAGTCCGAATGTGGTTCCATAAATGTAGAATATTTCAAGATAATTATATTAGATCCTAAGAAGCAATATGTTCATTAAATTGAAGAAAAACTGTGAGTAAAGAATTTAAATTTTAGAATTTTCAGTTTTACGGTAAACGTTCGTTTTAAGTCCGAATTGAGTTCCGTAAATTGTATTATTCTCGGTTTATTAGCATGATCCAAGACCATATATGAGCATTACTTTCCAGTAAAAGAGTTGTAAAAATCAGCCATTTTGAAAGAAAATGCATAAGTAATAAAAAAAAAATGATTTTTATTATTTTTATTATTTTGTTCCAAAGATTTTTCTATGATGAATGGTGACATTTTTTCAATAATATATGGAATCAATTACATCACATTAAGCACGAAATTTTGGTCATCAATTGGTGAGAATGAGATGAGAAAATCACTACAAAGTTTTGCTAAGTGTTTAAGTTAGCGGTTTTTTTCAACAATTGGTGAGAATTTTATTAAACTTGGTGGAATAAGTTTTATCTACCAAAAAGCTCATTCATGGCTATAATTAGAGACCATTTTTGATGATTAATTATGTTTGAATAAGAATACAAGTTAATCATAAAATAGTTTATGATTAATTAAGTTTATAAGTTTAAATTGTTTATTTTGTTCATTTCTTCACTCCATTATGATGTCTTGCCAAATTGTACTTATAAATAGAGGCCTAAAAATCAAAGTTCTCACACCAAAGAAAAGTACCAAAAGATATATAAGAGTGTAAGAGAGATAAGTAATAGAAATTGTGAAGAACTGAAGAATTTAGAAGTGAAGAATCAAGTTACGATTCTAGCAAGAAGGAGGTAATTTACTTATTTTAAAGTTTTATGCTTAAGTTCATGTTTTGATAATGAGTTTATATGTTTATAAGTAAGTATATCATGATTTAGAAGTTAAATTTATAATTGATTCTATGAATACAAAGAGTTAAAGTTGTTCAAGATCAATTATATGATATATGTGCTTGATTTGATGAGATGTTGATAAAGATATGAATAAGCTGGAAAAGTATGATATAAATAAATGATCTTATGTAAAAGAGGAGTACAGAAGAACAAGAATTAAGTGATTTGGCAAAGTATAGCTTGAGTTATGAATTTTTGAAGTTGAACATGCAAGATGAATTTTATGTTCACTATGACTTTAAATTCTAATAACTTAATGTATATGCATGCTAAAATTTTGAAATTTTTATGACATGTCTAATTATGAGTTCAGATTATGACTGTTAAATTTCATGATTTGAAGATGAGAAATGAATGAGTTATGATAATTACAAGGCATATATGTAAAGATGAGTATATATGCAAGAATATTCATGATATTATCAAGTTATTAAAGTGAGATTGTTATGACCAATTCTCATATAAGTGTTGAGCAATTTGGCAAAGTTTTAGTTTAATATATTGAGTATATAATCCTATAAATATTGTATTAAGTATGACATATTAATATCATGATTAAATGTTATGATTAAAAGTTGAAGTATGACTTGAGTTTATTTTCACTTTCAAGTTAATTAAGTGAAAATGTAATATAAGACAATATTTAAAATTTGGGAGATATGATGTATGATGAATTAAGTATTTGATTGAATAAAAGATTAAGATGAGTTTATAAATCATGTTGATGATGTTGGAAAAAGTTAAGATGTTTGATAACTTAATATTTATTTGAGATATATTAAGCTCATTGAATATCTTTAAGATTCACATAAGTAAGAGTTAAATCTTATTGAGTATACGAGCATAGTACTTAGTATATTTGTTTATATTTTTATGTAGCTTGCAGATATAGCTACCCAAGAGCAACACTTACATTTTTCAAAAGTTTTCAAAAGAAGAAAGGTGGGGACCCAGACTGGGTATTACATTGAGTATAATATTGATATCATGTTCGAGGTATGTATACAGTTTAAGTTTATACGCTTGGGATGAGGAGGCATTCAGTTGTCTCAGAGTATATCCTAAGTTCTGATGGAGGCCGTTTGAGTTGCCTTGAGAAATATCCATCAGATTGTGCACAAGTATCCGATCAGATATCGGCCAGATTCAGTTTAAGTTACTGGAACAGATTTCCAGTCCAGATATATACCAAAGATCATGATATTGTATTATTATTGTTGTTTACTTTAGTATGGGTGTTTTTCGGGGTATAAGAGGATCAGTAGTCACCCCCATTGTGTTTTTCAGATAACAAGGTCGGGACGGAGGTGTGAGCTGAGCAGTGGTGGTGGTGGTCGTGCACTTATTTCAAGTGGACATTTATTATGTATTTGATCTGTCTGTATAATAAACCACGTTTTTAAGTATTTCCGCTATGCACATTAAGTATTGAACTTGCATTTCAGATTTCAAGTTTTTACCATTTCGAGAAGTATGAATATGGTACAGTTAAATGCAAGTTTAAAGGAAATCTGTTTACTTTATGTCTAAAGAAGTATTAGACAAAAGTTTAAAGATAAATAGATTTTCAAGAAGATGAGTTTGAGTAGCATCCCGAGTTAGTCGCAAAAGATTTCGAAAGATTTATAAGTATTTTCGAAGTAAAAGTTGCGAAAAATTTACTCTGATGAGCAGGGTGTTACATACTCACTCCCACCTGCTCTTCATGGATGCAGGTTAAGCAGTTGGTGATGACGAAGAAAGGCGAGTGGGTAGTCTGGTTTATTGTATTTATGGTTATTAATTGCTTCCACTTTTATCCGAACATGTGTTGGTTTATCCGAACATGTTGGTTGGTTGACTTTGAAAACATGTTTGAATGGTTTATGTTGAAAAACCTTTTTTTGATATTCATGAGTATGTGGTTAAGAATATCATGTTGTTTATGTTTATTGTTTATGCTGTGGAGATTATGGTTAATGAAAACCTTGGAAAAACCGGGTAATGAGTCCCTGTTAGTTCAGACATGACTTGAACTGTGTTTTGAAATGAATGAGTAACGCCAAAATGTTTATGATTCGAAAAATGAATTTCGAAAATTTTATTGTGATTTTTGGAAAAGCCATGGATTTTCTTTAAAATCAAAGTGGGGCGTTACAAGAACTGGGTTGGATACCCAAGTTCGGTATTTCATTTCTTGAACAAACTAATTATCAATTAACTTCTTGACCTCTTCTACAAGAGCCTTTTGACGGTCTGGACCGAGCTTGTGTCTCTTTTGAACAACTGGTTTTATTGCTACATCTAGATTAAGTCGGTGTGAGGCCACGTTGGGGTCAATGCCTTTCATATCCTCATACTTCCAAACAAATACATCAGAGTTTGCTCAGAGAAATTGAATCAATTAGGTTCATATAGGCTCTTGAAGATTGGCCCCAATTCGTAGTGGTTTATCAACGAAGATTGTTTCAATTTCTTCAGATGGTTCATCTCGGTCGATTTTGCTTTTCTCCTTAAATTGAGTGCGAGGATCAAGTTCATCCTCTTCATTAATAGGTTCTTTCCCAGAACGTCGTCCGCAGTCCTGGGTTAGGTCGTTTAGTACTGCTTCTTCCGTGTTCATCACGAACTCGGAACACTTCACTTCCATCTCGGTTTTATTAAGTATCGAGTTATTAAAAGACTCTGTATTTTCTGGTTCTTTCTGGACATTTTCCGCCATATGTATCATCGGAGAAGGTTCGATCCAAGGCTTGGTCCACACCTTTCCTCGGGCTTCATACTGATAGCGACAATGAGTTCCTTCTCCATTATTCGTGGGAAATTTAAGAGCGTAATGGAAGATTGAAACGGCTGCACGAAGTTTGTACAGAGCTGTTCTTCCCACGATGGCATTATACTCGTTCTTGAGGTCCATTACTTTAAATGTCTCCATAATAACCTTCGAAGCTTGTCCAGGAACTCCGAACTGGATTGGCATAGTGATTTCGCCAAGAGTTGGTGTAATTGTTCCATTGAAGCCTTGCACTTGATCTATACAAGGTTTAAGCTCGGAGGGATCGATTCCCATTTGTTCGAATGTGCGGAGCATTAAAATGCTTGAATATGCATGTGTATCCACCATTATCCGGTGTACGGGTATTCCGCAAATCGGAGCAGTGATTACAAGTAGATCAGAATGTGGGTGTGCAAAATAGCTTGCATCGTCCACATTAAAGGTAATAGGACAATTATTTCGAGCATTGATCTTATCTCGGAGGTTGGTCATTAACACAGCTTTGCCCGAGTTGTACCTTTGTCGAGCATACGCCCTCACTTGCCGATGTGATTAGTTTGGTTTTCCACTACTATTATTGACTCGTGGAATATTTTGAAAACCAGAAGGACTAGAAAAATCACTTCTTTTTAATGTTCTAGCTTTTGCTAAAGACGAAGCTTTATTCTCCTCCGAGTTGGACATGAAAACTTCTTTATCTCCTTGTCTAATACGCTTTGGATTTATTGTTCTATCATCATCTTCTTCATCGTCTGGGAGTTCTTGTAATCTGCCTTTTTGCTTGAAGTCGGTATTTTTGGCAAACCGTTGGACTTCAGGATGTCCAATAAGTCTTAACAAGGCAGAAAGTAAACTGAGACATTCATCAGTATCATGTCCTGCCGACTTGTGATATGAACAATATTTTGTCTTGTCAAGTTTATCTTCTGGAGTCTTGAAGGGTCGGGGTTCAGGGAAAATTCCTTTTCCTTTTATTTCTTCAAATATGGTTGCAGCCCCAGCCGAGTAAATCGTTTGATAACTTGACTTTACATCATTAAAATACTTGGCTCTGGCTTCCCTCACCTTGGGATCATTGAAATTTCCTCCGAACCGAGATTTATTTTGCTTATTTCCAAAAGGATTATTCTTTTTCTTCTTCGATTCTTGTTCCGACTCTGATTTATTAGAGGAGAAGTCGAAATTGGGAACCGATATTGATTCTACAGCAATGATATGCTGCTGAGCTCGAGCTAAAAATTCTTGGAATGAGTTTAGTTTATTTTGATATATACTCCAACGAAACAGACAATTTGGTTTCAATCCTGCTATTGCAGTAACTAGCAACGTTTCTGGATGGCATTGCTCTATGTTTTGTACTCGTTCATTGAACCGAGAAATATAATCTTTAACGCTTTCATCATCCTTTTGCACAATATTAGCAATTGATTCTTTCGGGATCAAAGATACTCGACCCCAATAAAATGAGATCGGAAGACAGTTCTTAATTATTGCCATTTCCAAATTGAACAACGGGGTAAAGAATGATACCATTTTTGAGCCCGAGGCCCTAAAGTTAACGAGAACATACGACATCTCAGCGCATCAGTTGATCCATGAAAATCCATCCATGAGGTATGTTGACCGAGGTGCGCATCTGGATCCGAGGTACCATCATAAAGACAGATCTGAGGAACCCTAACTTTGCCAGATAATGGTTCAATTGTGAGTTGAGAAGCCAAAGGAGTTTCTTCTTCCAGATATACATTATTTGAAGTGGAAACTCTTATGTGAGATTCTCCATGAACTCCCTGTCGATTTTCATGTTCGGCGATTCTTCTGCATAAAATTTCCAGTTCAACCGACTCGTGCCTAAGATGATTTCTTTCAATAGTATGGCACAACTCGGAATGTCTGATTGGTTGTAAAGTCGCTGGTGACGGAGGCACTGGTTGTTGGCGACGATGTCCTGAGTGACTTTCAGCAGTAATTTCAGGTTGATTGCCTTCTGGCTGATTATTAACAATAGGAACTTCGTCGTGACCTTGAATTGCCATCTCTCTTCGCGACGTATGAGTTCGCGGTTGCGAAGTTGCATGAGAAGCAACAGTATGATTGTTATGTTCTTGAACAGGTGGTGTCTATTGCCTTATTGGAATATTTTGAACAGGAGTTTGACCAGGGATCGTAACAGATGGTCCTGGCCTCGTTTGTGCCATGAAATCAGATAGATTTCTAATGAACTCTAGATCTTGAAACAGAAAAGAGTAGTCTATAGTCATGGAAGGGGCAGTCGTCTCTTCAACAAATTGGAAAGGATTACGACTGGTTCCAGCTTCTGGATTCCTTTCTTGACGTCCAGAATTTGTCATGATGATTGTTATGAGATTTGCTTGGCAGAAGTATGTATTTCGCGTGTAGAATATCGAAGATTAACCTCAAATAATTTATGAGGCCCTCTTTCTAGAGCCAAACTGTTGTTGTACGAAATTTAACAACTCAAAAAAACAGAAGTAAGGTGTAATTAAATGAAAAGCAAAGTAAAATTTTGTATTATTGTTGATTTTTGATAGTACAGGAAGTCGGTTTCCTATATATAACCGAGTTGTTTTGTTCATCCGTGTACAATGCACGTCAAAAGATCCCTCTACAATCGTAAATTCTGCTATTTATAGTGCGGCAGATTTGACTTTTCATACGAGGTAGATCAGACTGCATTTAATGTTGAGCAGCTTCAATTAAGCGATTTGCAAGGCAATGAGGGGACAACAATGATTACTCTTTGACTAGGTGGTCCAATCAAGAGTGTGCTGCGTCACCTACTTTAGAATCCAATCATCTCGGATCTCGGTTTAAATGGATAATCTTTAGCAGAGAATGTTCGCGAAGTCGGTTTCTTTGTCTTTTGTGTGAAGTCGGTTTATAGTCTTGGATTGGTCAGTTATTACTTATTTGTTCAAGGTCGGTTGTCGTTTATTTGCGCTGAGCTGGGATAAGTTAGTCGCCGAAAATAAATTTGAAGGACCATTTAGAAGATAACATAATTTATCCCTCAATTAATCTTGAAAAATGAAGTCGGTCGTCAACACGAGGGAGAGGAAATATTACTCCCGACCTCTAACTTTCAACACAAATGCAAACACACCCAGGAGGAGGACAAGTGATTCTCTTTCCGAGGTATGGTGCAAATAACTTAACTGATGAAAGAACTCGGATGCTTTCCCTAAGCATCACCACGTCGGCATCGGTCAGAATGCTCGGTTCATCCATATATTCATCCTCTGCTTTTGGCCACCGACATGCGGGCCGCCTCCTATAACTGGGTAATTCCACAACATCTTTTTCAACCTCTGCGTCTCCTTAAATATTGTTTTTATCGATGATGAGACGTTCAACAAAAACAAGGTCCCATCGATGGTACTCCAGAGCTAATTCCAAATCCTCATCATCATACACTCTCACTTCGAAAATGGTACGACTACTACTTGAAGCCGTTTGATCCTCATTTATCGAAGCCATTACCCAATATAGAATGAAAATTCAACAAAACAAAATTGAAAAACAAAGAAAATCGGGCAAGCTCTTACCGAATGGGCAAAACCCTAAGTTCTGAATATAAAATAATTGTTCAAAGGCACGGTTGCAAAACGAAAATTCAAGGAATTTTTAAAGGCAAAGAAGTATGAAGATTGATGAATTCAGCAATTGCGAAAGTAAAACTTCACATGATTGAAGTTATGAAGTATTTATAGCACTTAAATTGAAACCGTTGAAGGCGAGAAAGAGGGGAGTTTGCAATCGACGTGTCATTACAAAAGGCAAAGTTTCGTCACCCTCATTAAAACAAATGGACCAATTAATTAATGACACATGGCAGTTACCGTTTACACCCGTTATGCCCCATTAAGACGCAGACGCGACTTTTAATAAAATCATCGTTTCTATCTGCGATTGTTATGCTGCCTAAGTTTTAAAGAGATATACAAACCAATATTTTCACAAGTGTTTTCACGTCGGAAATATGAGCAGACGTCGGTCTAATGCAAATACTTTGGAATAATAACATATCAAGCCGGATTTAACAAACATACTGACGACATCAGCAACCATCCTGGCTCGTATGCCTGCTAATGCCGGGGCCCTCTCTGTTGATGACCGACCTGATTTGTCAAGATTAAAGAGAAAAATTACAAGTGTTATTCACAGCTTATTGTTCAAGTCCCTGTACACGCCTAACTTATCAACTCGGTACGGACAAAGTAACAAAACAACTTCACACATAAGTATGAACCGACATCACTTATGACAGTGAACCAACTTCGTGCTAAAAGACAAACAACTGATGTTGTAAATATTTTTACCTGAGTAGAATCAAAAGATTCGAACACAGGGTCGTGTCTCTCAAGGAAGGTTAGCCGGATTACTTTGCACGTTTATTCAACCACAAGAAGAGAAAAAAAATTCCTAAACATTCTAACTCAGATTTTTGGTTCGATTTTTAATTAACAACTACGAAGATAAAAACACAAATTCAGAAAGCAAAGTAAAAGCAATCAATCAACTAGAATAAGGTAGCTAGAGAATCGGGGATAATAATCTTGATTTGATATGCAATTATCGGGCAAGTGATTGTTCGGTGAAGTGATCTGAATAACCTGCTCGTTCAAGTACTCATCCTCAATAACTCTTCGTAACAAGAGAACAAACTTGAACGACAAATTAACAAGTCATTTAACCCCTAGGCAATACAGTTACGAACAATTCTAGCTTATACGAGCCTATTTCGACCGACTCCTTCCCTTTCGGTTCCAAGAGTCGGTTAATATAGACTAGAGGGTGATTGACCGACTAATCCATTAGAATACCCAACATCATGCAAGAATGAATCGAACTCAATTGAAAATCAATTGAATGTTGAAGTGTCACCCTTCAACAATCCTCAATATTCAAGTACGACAATTGAAAAACCCTTTTAAAAGATCGACTCGCATAACAAGAACGATCAACAAACACGACAATCACAATCGTATTCAAATCATTAATCCCTTATCCCTACCATAATGATTTACACTCATAATCAAATCATCAACATCAATCACGATAATCAAAGCATACGCATCCATGGGTTAAATGAATAGAAATACTTACGATTAAATTGAAATTGAATGTTGAATCCGAAATGCGAGATTATTCCGAAAGCGATAAGGAAATTCGAGTTCAAATCCGAATTCTAGATAAAAATTAATGAAGAAAAGGAAGAAAGACGAGTGAAAGAGACGACTTAGGGTTGTCCGCTCGTGGAAAATGAGAGATGTCGATTAATGAGATCCGCATGCGTATATATAGTCACACGGCATCACGGCGCGAGGGAGCTGGAGCGGTGCGAGGCGGGCATCTGTTGCGGCGCGGGACTAGGCGCACGGCGTGGAGGGATGTTCTGCCGTGGCGTGGAGTTGTCGCCGCGGCGCGGGCTGGATCGTGACGCGGCGTGAGGGTCTCCGCGGCGAGGGTCCTGGAGCTGCTGGCTTCCGTGCACGTCTTCACGTCTCGGAATTTGATTCCGCTTTTTCCTGTGTGTTGCCAACAAAACGCTCTATTCAATTGTGTTCACCCGGTCCAATTATTATGAAAAATAAATCATCCCAAACCTTCCATCCTGCACACCAAAGACGAGAAAAATCGGAAAAATACCCGAGAAACACAAAGAAAAGCAAAATATAACAAAGACGAAGAATAAATTATAAAAATGAATAAAAACTAACGAAAAGACCTAAAATGGGGGAAAAAAAGCCAAAACAATAACGAAAAATGCAACAAAAATGGGACAAATAATCGAATTGGTATAGTCATATAAGGATAATCCGGTCCAAAGGATCCCTACTCGACCGAACAGTAGCTCAAACCGCTCACATGTCGACATACACCCGTCGACATGCTTAAGTCGACTTCATCAAAGTCAACTCTGCACAAGATTAATGATGAGGAGTGGCAGATATAACACAAGTCAACTCCCGGAAGTCGACTTTGTGCAGTCGACTCCCCGAGAGTCAACATCCATTTGGACAGACCAACAAAAACATAGTGTAGCGCCTCGTTCGTTTATGGAATAATTGAGATTTTTAATTAATATTATTGTCATTATTATTATTATTTTTATTATAGTTATTATTATTTTATTTAAATGCCTAATTGTGGAGTAAATGCTTAAATGTGTATTATTATTATTATTAATCTGTGATATATATATTAAATGTAATAGCCAAATTTGTTTTATCTTTAAAATTATTATGCGAACCGATCCATTTTATTTTAGCAAAATAAACCGAGAAATCGAGCCCGAGAGAACCGTCGCTCTTAACTGAACCTCCTCCCCAATTAATCGGCGCTCCGGCCCACTTTAGCCCGCGACCCATAACCCAACCCGGCCTGGCTCGGCAGATCTTTTTCTCTCTTTTGCGCGTGATGTGTTGAGAATTCTTGGGTCTCAAGAATACTTAACCTAACCTTATGTATGTATATATTTTCTCTCGATCGTTTTCCCTCCTTAGAACATACTCCCGCAGCCTTCTACTCCTTCCCAAATCTGAGATCGATCGCTCGTCATCAGAACCCCCGCAGTCCCTTATCAGTTTTCTTTTCTTCTCCGATCATCTTCCTTCCTTCACTCTGTTCTTTGTTCGGTTTTTTTGTTTTCCATCGCCCCTATCCGATCATCGCCATCACATCGTCATCACATCGTCACCTCGCCGAGCCTGACGTGAAACCTTCACGTTCAGTCCCTCCCAGTCGTCATCCCCGCGGATTTCTGATAAAGCAGATCGCCACCATCGACGCCCCGCACAGCAACTCGCGCGACCAACCTCCAACGACCCCTGTTCGCGTTTTTCCGACGAGACTGACAGACCCGCGAGTAGTTCACGCGCTCCCTACGTCGAAACTCCCTCAGTCCGGCAACCTGCTCTTCCCCGCGCCGCGACGCCACCGCGGGAACCCTGTCGCGCTGTGACGCCATCACAACACCCCTGTCCGATCAGCAGCACCTCAACGGCGTCCTCCGTTCAAACAGTGAACTCCGGCAGTGACCTAGCAGCAGCGAACCCCTTCTCAGCCGTTGTCCCCTTCGCGAGACGACGCTTGCCGCTAGCTCGCCTTCTCTTTCGGTTTTGTTTTCTGAGCTTTTTCCCGAGAACGGTACCTAGTCGATCCCGTCTCGTTTTAAATCGTTATGTTATTTACATATATGTGTCATTTGCGAGATGTGATTATTGTGCGATAATATGTTCGATATGATATTTTGTGAAGTTGTGATTTTATGTGTATTCGAGTTGTTCGGGATCTCTTCAATTTTTTTTTTAAAGAATCGAGCGAGACCTGGAAAGTCGTGTAAGTAAGTGGATATTTGAACAATGTCGAGTCCCTGGCCTTATGAAAGGGCCTCGGACGAGAAATTTATTGTTATGACATATGCGTGAAATTGTCGATTCCGGTAATTATTGTTTTGGTGTTTGAATTTTTAAAAATCGTACACTGCTCGGAATGACTTGAAAGTTTTAGAAATATGTTTTCTGTTCATTTCCAATCTCGTGTACAAATTTCGTAATTTTTGAAGGCCTGTAGCTATTTGTAATAAATAAAGTGATTTCTAGTCAGAATCTTGTAAAATGCATAATGAATTGGTTTGTGATTCAAATGAGCTGAACTTTGAGTATGTTATGCCTCTGCTGTGTTTATATTCCGTGTAAAATGTTTAGAATTTTTGGACTGAATTTGATATGGCTAATAACTTAATTGCTTATTCTGATGAAAATGGTTTGAATTACTATAAATCGGTTAGTTCATGAAAAATTCTGAAACTTGGCTGAGATGCTTATTTTATACGTAGAATCATTCTGTGTAAATATGAGAAGTTTTGGAGTTCTATTTGGTTCTCTTTTGATTTAAATTCGATAAATGCTAAATCTTGTGTGAATTTGTAAAATTAGCACACTTAATGTCTGGAGCTGAAATTTTTACATGTTGTCTATATCATGGTGTAGCTTGTTGTTTTAAAATATCAAGTCCCGATTCACTCATTTGGTTCAGATATAAATTTATGTGCTTTTTTGCTGATATCTTGTATGAATTTTATAAATTAATGTACTTTGAGTTTGAAGCTGAAACTTAGTAGATTTTCTAATTGCTGGGAGTAGTAATTTTAGTTAAAATTTCAGAGCATAATTCATAGGGTAACCTGACCATCTATGTTTATGTGATTAATGGTCAATATTTTCGAAATACGATTTTTAAATTAAAATCGGTAATTGTCTTGCTTTTCGTCTTGTTCAGTGTTTGACTTAGTCAATCCTTAGATGGATTTATGTGAACTCCCATATGTGGTTTGGTCGAGTATAGTGCCGAGTCTAAGTGTTCCAACGTCCACAAGACTTCACGAACTACTTAGTCGAAACAAGTTCGACTAGGTCTTATTTGTGCTTTCCGTTTAAATCAAGATATTGATTGTAGTATCTTGATATAATGTAGGTGTTTGAGGAGTCAAGCCTCGACCCACATCCTTTCTGAGTTTGCTGTCTCAATCCGAATTTGCCAGGTGGGTTGTTATTCAAAAATTACCTGTGCAATGTGTGTTAAATATGTTTACGGTTTTGGCGTGATCTATGTATGAACGTGAATATGTAGCCTATCGATGTGAGATATTATGATGGCCATCGGTACGGTTGTCCCCGTCGATGTAATACGGTTGCCTTATGAGGTAAGTCTCCTTAAAGACCTATTATAAAAGGCCGTGTCCTTGCGTGGCACGTACTCTCGCCGTTAGGGTAATGAATCCCCTTTCCGCGACTATTATGAAAGATGTGCACAGGAGTATTTATGTTTATGTTGGAGATGTGACAAATAAGATATTTTTTATGTTCATGCTGCGACCATGCTTATTAAATATATATTGAAATGTGCATTGCATAGGGTGAGCATTATTTTCCTCTTATGCTCACTCCCACCTACTCTTAACGGATGCAGGTTAAGCAGTGGCGCGTGACAAGACAAGACGGGTGGTAGTCCTCGCTTATTGTGTTTATTTATTATGCTTATTTAATTGCTTCCGCTAGTTCATGAACTTATGTTGGTTTATTGAACTTATGTTGGATTGGATTTGGTACTTGGTTATTTTCAAAACATTCGGTTTTGGTTTATGATGAAAAACATTTCTTGATATATGATTGAGGATATACTTGATATAGGATATTATACTGGAACGGTTTTAATGGATAAAAAGGGAATATATTGAAGAATAAGCCTACACATGGCGAGGACACGTGGCATGAGGTTATTGGGCAAGCCCAACTTGGGCCATAAGGTACACTCCCCCTATAAAAGGGGGCTAAGGTATCCCATTCTCACACTCTCTCTCCACATTCATAATTATACTCTTGGGATTTGGAGTGATACTGACTTGAGCGTCGGAGGCCCGACGCCGGGACCCCTCCCTGCATTGGGTTCTTGCAGGTACGGAGGCCGTCCGAGTCGAAGGAGCCTGAGTAAAATCTTACTCACTTCATTGGCGCCGTCTGTGGGACCCGTTCAAAAAGCCAAACGAAGTTCCGATCAAAAAATTACGAAAATCCTCCTTCGACTTAGTCTGCCAAAGTGCTCGGATCGTAAAATTGTTTATGTCAACGGGTAGATCTCGTCGAGGTGAATCTCTACTTAAAGTTTCGTGCGAAAATTCATCCGGGAAGACCTTCGATTTGGTTGGTCAAACTTTCCAGATCTAAGGAATTTTGGTCAACATTCGACCTTCAAATGCATTTTTCCGGCGATCCGCGAGGGCTATGGAAAATCCGGGAGCACCATCGGAATCCTCTCGTCGAGACGAGACTACAGTGCTTATCCTTCGCCGGACGCCGCCGTCCGCTGCCGCCTCCGCCGCGGGCTGTCGCGAAGAATCCTCCAATCGGAAAGATCTTTACATCATCGCGAAGCTCTTCTCGTGCTCGTTCTACCCTCAAAATTTCAAGCTAAAATTCCACCGGGAAGGCCGTCGATTTATCGGTCAAAGTTTCTAGATCTAGGAGAAAAATGGGTTAAAATCCGGTCATCTTCTTCATTTTCCCGTCGATTTCCAGCGATTCACTTTGAACCGGTAGCACCACCGGATTCTACTCGCCGAGACGCACCCCATGCTGGACATTCCAGCCGGAGCCGACGACCTCTCCCGGCGGCACTTTTTCCGGCGAAGCTGCAGTTCATATGTCCCGACAAGTGGATTTTGGGCGTGAATCCGAGCAGCCCAGCATTTCCTCGCGCGCAGGGAGGCCTAGTAACACGGCCCGCGGTCCTCGATCCACCAGGAGTGAAGCCCATCTCGCGGTCAAGCCCAACAAAATACCCGCGGCCCAAATCTCATCAGCTCCTCGCGGGCCGCGCCCAGCCCGCGCGGCCCGCCCCTCACACATTTTCTGGCCCGCGTGAGCCCGCCCTTCAGCCCGCGTCAGCCCGCCCTTATGCCCGATTTCCCCTCAGCAATCGGCCCGCGGGAGCCCTACTTCAACCCGTGACAGGCCCGCGTGCTGACAAGCCCCAACAACGTGGCCCAACCGTCATTTCTGTGGCCCAGCTCCATGTATCCGCGGCCCAACTGCGTGTATTTGCACCCCAGCGAGTTATTTGGTGGCCCAGTGAGCAAATCCAGCCCCTCCAGTGGCCCAGAATGATACAAACAGCCCTATATTCTGCCCAAAATTAATTCGAGATGATTAAAAGAAAACGAGAAGGTAATTTGGGAGGTCATTCTCATGATGAAGATATGAAGTGAATCTAAACTTTGAGCTTGAGGATTTTTAAATTGGGGGAATTGGATAAATTATTTGATTCGTTCGAGCAATTATGTGATTTATTCCTGAAAATATTTGATTTGTTCGTGGAGATATTGGATTCGATCATGGAATTATTTGATTTTCTCGTGGTGATATTTGATTTATCCATGGAGTCTATTTGATTTATTGGTGGAATATTATTGGATTTATTGAGGAGAATTATGTGATTTATTCGTGGAATTGTTCGATTTGTTCGAGGAGAATTATTTGATTGACTCGAGATATTATTTGATTTATTCGTGGGATTATTTGATATGTTTGTGAAGAATATTTAATATATTCGTGGAGTTTATTTAATTTTTTCGTGGAGAATATATGCAATCTATTCGGGTAAAATTATTTGATTTATCCATGGAAAAATCATTTGATTGAAAATAAATGCGGATCGTAATGTCGGGTTGAAGATATTTAGCGATTGTTTTATCGTGTGCTTGGTGATTTTATCGATGGGCTCGAGGAGATGGATTAGGATGATATGATTTGACATCTTGATATATTTGGAGCCTCACATTTGGATTTTCGTGGAAAAATGTGGAATTTTGTTCGAATTGACTAATCATACTTTTTTAAGCATGTAATTGCTCGAGCATGTCTTAAATCGAGGAGATGGTGATGTTTGTATGTGATCTCTTATTTTTCTTGCATGAAGAATTGCAAAATAGATGACGTGAATATAATATGGATAACGATTTCTCTTTGAATTCTTGTCGAGGAAAAATCGAAATAACCCGAGTCTCGACAAGCTATGGTGGACGAGTTGTGGAGTTTCGAGGACAAAATGAGCGAGCATGGACCCATCAAAGCAGAGTGATAATGAGGGACGAGTCTGGATGGTGCCGATCGCAGGTGGGCAGTGTCAGAGGCAGAAATCATACTCTTTTGGAGAGGTAGGATAATTGGGAGTGGCATTCTCGACCTTCAGGTATAAAATTAATCTCAACTCTTGTCGATGGTCAGAATCGACTGACACTATTTTGTGACATATGGAGTCTCTTAGCACTCTTTTTTGGGAGGAATGTTCATTGTTTGAATATTTTGGGTGAAATGTTGCGGAAATTGTGGTGTATGTGGATATGTCTGGAATTATTCTTTGGATGACTAAGAAAATGCAGAAAATGAGGTGTACGTGGAGCCTCGAACAAAATTTGGCACGACTAAGGCCTTAGGGCTGGCCAGTCTCAAGCCGTCATGACCAAGGAGCTCGGTATTGGAAGTATTTCATTCGAACTTTTGTTTGGTGCATTCGTTTAATGGTTGATTGTAGCTGCAGAGTATGGTTTGTTGTAATTACTTGTCGAATGCATGGTTTTGCAAAATTCTGGTCGACTATACATTTGAATGGGTGTTTATGCGATTTCATATCGTGGTAAAGAGACTTGCATGTAGATTGTGGTGTGGTATAAAAACATATGGACCAATATGATTGCTTTGATTAATTCGTCTTTTGTTATTATTGCTATCGGGATTGCAAATTGGATGATGTGGATAAAATGTAACTAATGGAATCTGTTGAATTATTCTCTTTTGAAGAGGAAAATGCATGAGCAGGTGACCTGAATATTAGCTATGGTGAGGAGTGGGAAGCATGGAGCAAACAACAACTCAGGTCGTTGTGTACAGACATGAAAAGGAGGTCGAAAAAATTCTTGATTCTTTTTATTTTGTTCGATGTAACTATGCATTGGATGAGACTAACGAAAATGATCAATTACTATTCTGTCTCGTGGTCTTTGGTGTGTTTCCTTGTCGACCTCAGTGGCAGGTCGAAGTGTTCGAGCAGTTCGAAGAAAAAAATCCACCATGACTAAGGCCTCCGGGCTGGGTGGTCACATGTAACGACCACTCCTTTGAGGGTGGGCATGTGTTCGAAGACCTAAATCCACCATGATTAAGGCCTCCGGGCTGGATGGTCGTTCCTAGCGTTGGGATGGTAAAGACACGGATAGCTCGAGCAGACCTCAGTGGCAGGTCGATTATCTTTATTTGATTCTCGATTTCGTCGAATTTATTTTTCGACTTAAAAAAGAGGGAGATGGAGTTTATTACGGATAGCTCGAGCAGACCTCAGTGGCAGGTCGATTATCTTTATTTGATTCTCGATTTCGTCGAATTTATTTTTTGACTTCAAAAAGAGGGAGATGGAGTTCATTACGGATAGCTTGAGCAGACCTCAGTGGCAGGTCGATTATCTTTATTTGATTCTCGATTTCGTCGAAATTATTTTTCGACTTCAAAAAGAGGGAGATGGATTTCATTACGGATAGCTCGAGCAGACCTCAGTGGCAGGTCGATTATCTTTATTTGATTCTCGATTTCGTCGAATTTATTTTTCGACTTCAAAAAGAGGGAGATGGAGTTCATTACGGATAGCTCGAGCAGACCTCGGTGGCAGGTCGATTATCTTTATTTGATTCTTGTTTTCGTTGAATTTATTTTTTGACCTTGGCGGCATGTCGAGGGAGTTCATTCAGAGTAGTTCACGAAGGTCATTCGAATTTGGAGAAAATATACAACAGGCTCGAATTTTAAATTTTGAACTGGGGGGCGATAGGACGAGGTGGTCTAAGAGAGTTCGAACATGGTGATCGAAATACAACATACATAAGTTCAAATTTTCAAATTCAAGATTTTGGGGAGCGGTAATTCAGTTCTTGTTTTTTGACCCCAGTGGTGGGTCACTCGGTTTTCGACCTCGGTGGTCGATCAGCTTTCGATATTCAACCCCAGTGGTGGGTCACTCGGTTTTCGACCTCAGTGGTCGATCAGCTTTCGGTATTCGACCCCAGTGGCTGGTCACTCGGTTTTCGACCTCGGTGGTCGATCAGCTTTCGGTATTCGATCTCAGTGGCGGGTCACTCGGTTTTCGACCTCGGTGGTCGATCAGCTTTCGGTATTCAACCCCAGTGGTGGGTCACTCGGTTTCCGACCTCAATGGTCGATCAGCTTTCGGTATTCGACCCCAGTGGCGGGTCTTTCAGTTTTTGACCTTAGTGGTCATTCGGTGTTCATTCGGGGTCCCGATGCTCATTTGGAGGTTTGGTGACTATTTGGTGGTCGAGAATTTATTCAAATTATAAGCTCAATGGCAGGATCACAGAAACAGCCCGAAGAGGAATTTCACTCTTAGATCGAGTCATTCAGACTCGACCAGAGTGGGGGGGACTATATGATATAGGATATTATACTGGACCGGTTTTAATGGATAAAAAGGGAATATATTGAAGAATAAGCCTACACATGGCGAGGACACGTGGCATGAGGTTATTGGGCAAGCCCAACCTGGGCCATAAGGTACACTCCCCCTATAAAAGAGGGCTAAGGTATTCCATTCTCACACTCTCTCTCCACATTCATAATTATACACTTGGGATTTAGAGTGATACTGACTTGAGCGTCGGAGGCCCGACGCCGGGACCCCTCCCGGCGTTTGGTTCTTGCAGGTACGGAGGCCGTCCGAGTCGAAGGAGCCTAAGTGAAATCTTACTCACTTCAATACTGATGTTTATATTTATGTTATATGGTTAATGAAAACCGTTGGAAAATCGGGTAATGAATCCCCGTAGTTCAGTTATGACTTTAACTGCATTTTTTAAAAGAATGAGTAACGCCAAAAGTTTATGATTCCAAATTAAGTTTCAAAAAATTTTACCTTGATTTTTGGAAAAGCCATGGATTTTCTTTAAAAATCGATTGGGGCGTTACACATAGCCTCCGAATAACTAGAAGATCCTGGGTCGACTCATCCGTACTTGATGTTGACTCCTCCTACCTCGAGGTATTAGGCACACTGACGACTTACTTGTAACATACTCAAAGCTCTGCATTCTCCAAAGGATAGAAAGGAATCTTGTGATGACTCAGCAGCAAGGGGAGAGAATCGATCAGGGCAATTTAGACCTTACGGGTCAACCGACCGGGGCATTTCGGGTACTTCAAGTAAGTGTTCACTCCTATATAAAAGAGGTGAGGTAATCCCAAACCCTAACTCTCATTCATTCCCAACCCTCCCTCATAGCTGCTGCGCAGCCTCTCTTTATCACTCTCATAGACTGACTTGAGCGTCGGAGGATTTATGCCAGAAACACCTCCGGAGTTGAGTTTTTGCATGTGTTATCTCGGTCTAGCAACGGCTCGAAGGAGATTCCAACAGATTTGAGCTCCTTACCACCGGTTCACTCCAGATCTGAGAGTAGACCCAACATATTGGCGCCGTCTGTGGGGAGTTGTTGAAGGAACTAAGATCCTTGCACCTAGCTCCGATCTGTTTCTGATGGCTGAGAAGGAGGGTTTGCAGAGGAACTTGAATGAGGAGTTTAGGGGAGCGTGGACAGACAGGAGACCACCACCACTCTCTACTCCTAGACCTCCGGTGATGCAGATGCTAGGACTACCACCATTTGGAGGACTTCCGCCGCCGGGATTGACTCTGGGAGGAGAAACACCCATTACTCCACCCGAAGAGAAGAGAAGGTGCAGGTGTTGACCCATGTAGGAACAAGTCAAACCCTAACCCAAATGTTGGAGATGAGGAACTAACGGAGATGTCTCGATGCGAGGGAAAACAGATCCAGGAGGTGTCGGAGTAGACACAGACACAACCCTGCGTCGAGGAGCAGAACCTGATGATGACGAGGAGCGAGATGCAAAAGATGATCGCTGAAGCTGTGGCCGCCCATATGAAGCAAGTGGTGCGAGTCGAGCAAAATCCATAGGTCGAGCAGAACTCGAGGATCGAGCAACCACCCTGTGTCGAGCAGCAAGCCCAGTCAAACGTGCAGCAGAACAGAAGGGCGGATGAGGAGGAATCCTCCATTCGAACTGTCAACCCGCAGGCGAGGGACGAGACGTTGGAGCAGTTGCTGGCCCAGGTCCACGATTTGCAGGCTCGATTCAGGGGAAGAAAGAGCAGAGGAGCAAAGGAACATCCATTTTCGCAATAGATCCTGAGAGCTGATTTACCTAAAGGCTTCAGGGAGTTGGACATATGGTACAATGGCTCCACTGACCCGTCTCGACATCTGAGGAGTTTTGAGAACATGGCGGTGCTCTACCGCTACAGTGACCCGGTGCAATGTCACACTTTCCTGACGACTCTGACAGGGTCAACCCAGGACTGGTTCCACCAACTGCCAGCTGGGTCGATTAAGGACTTTAATTGCTTCAGCTCGAGTTTTCTCAATCAGTTTGCAAGTGTAAGGGTGCAGGAGAAATCCTACCTCTCGTTGATCAGCATGAAGCAGAAGAAGGGCGAGTCGTTGCGAGAATATGTGGCAAGGTTTACAAGGGCGTGTGTCAACTGCCCAACAGCAACGAAAGAAATTAAATCAGGTGGATTGACGAGAGGACTGCTACCAGGGTTGTATAAGAACTCTTTAGCCAAATGACCTGGTAGGAGTTTCGACGACGTATTGGGAAGATGTGCCAAGTACATGAATGTCGAGGAAGCAGAAGTCGACTACCTACAAAGCATAAAGATGTCCCAGACTAAAATTCGAGATGACAAGAAAGAGAAGAAGACTCAATCGACTGGGGAAAGGAGAGGATCCCCACGAGCTGATAGGGGTGAAGGACGATCTAGGGGATGGAGGCCAGTTCAATACCCACCCCTGTCAACTCCTCACGCGAGAATTCTAGAAGTGATGGAAAGGGAGATCCGAGACGATGTTATGAGATGGCCAAGGACAAGAAAGGAGGGGCCGGTGAAGCCCAAGAGTAACTTGTACTGCCGATTCCACAAAGATTATAGGCATAACACTGACGATTGCAGACACCTCAAAGACGAGATCGAGAGGTTGATAAAAGCGGGTCACCTAAAGGAATTCATATACAACCGCGAGAGGTCGAGCAGGAGGAAAGAAAGGAGTAAGAGTCCTCGCAAGAGGGCAAGGTCGCCAGAGAAAGAGGAACTCCCACAAAAAAGGGGAGTAATTAACATGATCTTTGGAGGGTCCACGGATGGGGATTCAAATCGAGCTAGAAAGGCATATGCTCGAGGCCGATATGCAAAATTGGAGGTAAAACAAGTCGATGAAAGCGGACCAGTGATGAACTTTGGACCTGCTGATGTGGGGGAAGTTGAGAGACCACACAATGATGCCCTAATGATAACCGCACAGGTGTCAGGGTACGAGGTACAAAGGGTGTTTGTCGACACAGGAAGTTCTGTGAACGTGATTTTCTATGAATGCCTCAAAAGAATGGAACTCGACATCGAGCTTACACCTCTACACACGTCACTCTTTGGTTTCAATGGATCGGAAGTCGCCCCTCTAGGAGAAACCATGCTCACTGTTGTGCTGGGGGAAGGTGACTTAAGGAAGGTGAAAATGGTGAGATTTGTGGTGGTCGACGTCGAGTCGGCATATAATGTGATCCTTCGGAGGCCGGCGCTCAATGCCTTCCAAGCAGTGGTATCGACTTACCACATGAAACTGAAGTTCCCCGTCAAAGACCGAGTGGGAGAGGCTCGAGGGGACCAGAAATTGTCAAGAACATGTTATCAGATCGCGGTCAAAATTAATCAACGGGCTGATATTAAGGAAAGAAAGAAGCCAATGTCGAGCGAGAAGAGGCCGAGAGGGAGTGATCTCGAGCCCCATGGAGAGTTCATGGAAATCCAAATCGGGGAGAGGGAGGACCAAACCACAAAAGTCAGGAGAGAATTGGAGGATGAATTGCGAAAACAGTTGGTGGAATTGTTGAAAGAATTCAGGGTCATATTTGTCTTCTCCCCGGACGAGTTGACAGGGATTGATCCAAAAGTCATGGAGCACAAACTCAATGTCGACCCCCTCAGAAAGCCGGTGAAACAGCGGTTTAGGCATCATGTTGCTAAAATCGACAAAGCAATTGAAGTCGAGGTGGACAAGTTGCTGAAGGCTAAACATATCAAACAAATCCAATTCCCCAAATGGATATCCAACACAGTGATGGTGAGGAAGACACTGAACAAATGGCGTATGTGCATCGACTTCCGCGACTTGAACCTGGCGTGCCTGAAGGATCATTATCCTTTACCGAGAATTGATCAGCTGGTCGACTCCACGGCTGGCTGCAAGTTGTTGAGTATGATGGATGCGTCCCAAGGGTACCATTAAATCCCCTTGGCCCCTGAGGACCAGAGCTAAGTGACCTTCGTGACGAGCAAGGGGACGTATTGTTATGTCTTCATACCTTTTGGACTCAAAAATGCGGGAGCAACCTACCAACGATTGATAGATCGCATGTTCAAACCCCAGATTGGACGGAATATGGAAGTGTATGTAGATGACATTTTGGTGAAGAGCAAGTCCTCGACTTCACACCCAGGCAATTTAAGGGAAACATTCAACACCCTTAGAGCGTTTGGGATGAAGTTGAACCCGAGCAAATGCGCCTTTGGAGTAAGGGCGGGACGATTTTTGGGGTATGTTGTCACGGAAAGGGGAATTGAGGTGAACAAGGAAAAGGTGAGGGCCATACTCGACATGGCACCACCGCGAAACATAAGAGAAGTCTAAGTCCTGACGGAGAGAATCGCGGGGTTGAGCACGTTCATTGCTCGAGCAGCCGAAAAAAGCTTTCTTTTCTTTAAATTGCTCAAGAAGAAGACGATTTTCCAGTGGAGTGACGAGGCACAGATGGCATTTGAAAAATTGAAGGAGTTTCTAAGCGAGTTGCCCTTGCTGACCAAACCAGAGCCAAGTGACGAGTTAGTATTATACATCTCGGTAGGGAAGGTTTTTCTAAGTTCGGTATTACTGCGAGAAGAAGGAAGTTCCCAACAACCGATCTATTACACAAGTCGAGTACTCCAAGGTTCCGAGACGAGATACCCTGAAGTTGAGAAAGCCGCTCTGACGTTGGTCATAACAGCCAGAAAGTGAAGGCCATCTTTCCTGAATCATACGATAGTGGTGCGAACGAGTTTCCAATTGGGAGAAACATTGGGTCGACCTACTGTCTCAGGTCGACTCGTAAAGTGGGTAGTCGAGCTGAGCGAGTACTCCATCAAATATGAGCCTCGAAGAGCCATTAAAGCTCAAGCGTTGGCGGACTTTATGCAGAAAGGCACCAAGGCACCAAGGGAGATGGATCTTCTGTGGACAAAAGATCCGGCTTAGGAGTCGTCCTCTTATCTCCCGAGGGTGAGCAACTCGACTTTTCCATCAAAATGGGGTTCAAGGCCTCAAATAATGAAGCAGAATATAAGGCACTAATCAAAGGAATCCAACTCGATTAGCGGCGGAGCGACGGAGATCGCAGCGCATTCTGACTCGCAACTCGTCGTGGGACAGGTGTTGGGAAATTGTGAAATCAAGGAAGATCGAATGATGAAGTATGTCGAGGAGATTCAAAGCCTCATACAAGGTTTGGAAAAATTTGAGTTAACACAAGTCCCACGAGAGGAGAACAAGCGAGCCGACTGGCTCGCAAGGATCGCAAGTTCCAATGAGGGGAAGGTAGGAGGCCAGACCATGCATTTAGAAGGATGTGTTCTGAGCGAAACAATGGAATTCGATGAGAAGGACGATTGGAGGAAGTCGATTCGCGAACTCTTGCAGGGTCGAGTACCTACCGAAGACAAACAGGAGGCGGAGAAAACTGCCCGATACCTAAGCAAATATTTTGAAGTTGAGGGGTCTTATACAAGAAATCGTTGGTCTGGCCCCACCTACGATGTGTGTCTAAGGAAGAAGGAATCCATGTTCTGAGGGAAATACACGAAGGATGTTGTGGAGCACATGTGGGATCTCGAGCTCTAACTGGCAAAGCACTGCGAGCAGGGTATTACTGGCCTAAAGTGCGTGCGATGGCGGAAAAACTTGTGCGAGAATGAGATAAATGTCAACGACATGGCCAAGTCACCCATATTACAGCTGAGTACATAACGACGATCAACTCCCCAATACCGTTTGCTCAATGGAGAATCGACTTGGTGGGACCACTGCCGATGGGGACGGGACAGAAAAAATTCTTGGTGGTCGTAGTCGACTATTTTAGCAAGTAGGTCGAGGTAGAACCCTTGGCCCGAATTACTGAAGAAAAGATGATACAATTCTTATTCAACAACATCTGCTGTAGATTCGGAATTCCAAAGGTGCTGATCTCAGACAATGGAACTCAATTCCAAGGGAAACGGATCCAAGCTTGGTGCCTCAACATGGGAATTAAACAACGATTTGCTTCAGTCGCACACCCACAAGCAAACAGGCAAGTCGAGGTAACCAATTGAACTATTCTCCAAGGGCTAAAGAAGAGGTTGGAGAAAGCGTCAGGAGCCTAGGTCGACGAGTTGACGACAGTCCTATGGGCTTATAGGACGACTCCGAGAAGCTCGACAGGGCAATCCCAATTTCACATGGTCTATGGGATGGATGCACTTTTACCAGTAGAAGTCGGCTTTAACTCCCACAGGACGATGTTCTATGAAGAAAAGAAAAATGAGGAGATGATTGAAGAGGCCCTCGACCTAATTGAAGAGGGGCGAGAGGAAGCTTGGGTAAGATCTGTCGAGTACAAACAGAAGATGCGCGCAACATTCGACAAGAAGGTCCGAACCAGACGTTTTCAAGTTGGAGATCTAGTCCTCAAACGAGCCGACGCTCTTAAGCATGTCGAGAAGCTTGAAGCTAATTGGGAAGGGCCTTACACTGTCACGAGGGTACTTGGAAGAGGTGCATATGAGCTCGAGGATGGAGAAGGCCGACAACTGTCGCGATCCTGGCACGTAATCCATCTCAAACGCTTTTATGTTTAAGGCAAATGTTTCGAACTCCTTTTTGTACTAAACAATGTTCAAATCAAATTCAGTAATGCAATGAATCTCAAGTTTATGCTTCAATTATGTTCCTTATGTTTATGCGTCGACTTTATTATGATTGCTTGGAAAATCAAATTTTTCAAAGCGGCTATGTAGTCGACTAACTCTCCAATGATTATGAAATCAATTTAAACGACTACGAAGTCGACTAACGCAACTCCGAAGTTGTATCTCTCGAGTGGAATCTCGAGCAGGCTACGAAGCCTACGACTACGAAGTCGACTCACACGACTACGAAGTTGTAACTCTCGAGTGGAATCTCGAGCAGGCTACGAAGCCTACGACTACAAAGTCGACTCACACAACTACGAAGTTGTAACTCTCGAGTGGAATCTCGAGCAGGCTACGAAGCCTACGACTACTGTAACGCCCCACTTTGATTTAAGAAATAATCTATGGCTTATTCAAAAATCAAGTTTACATTTTCGAAATTCATTTTTCAAAATCCATATCATTAGGGCATTATCTTGATTTCAATTCATATTTTAAACCTCACGGGAATTCATTACCCGATTTTTCAAATGGACTTCATTGTCCTAAAACCGACAGTTCACATGATATCTAAATAACACATTCAGCATGAATATCCAAACGTAGTTCAATGATAAGAACCAAAACATATGTTTAAACCCAATATAATTCAACGACATGGTCTGAAATAAATATCATGTTCATAACCCCAAAACAACTCAAGTTCATCAATTCGGGTTAACTTATTCAAAATAATGCGGAAGCAAATAATGCAAATATGACCATCCACTCGCCATCCTGCCGTCGTGCCCGCCTGGCTTAACCTGAAACGTGAATTTCAGGTGGGGATGAGCACAGTAGGAAAAAGTAGTGCTCACAACTATGCAATATATTATATACAACAACAGTTAGGCATGGTTGCAGCATGAACACGAAACATTCAATTATACATCTCCTAATCATAACATTTTTACTCAATGTGCACACCTATCATTAGCCATTGAAGGACATATAGCTCACAACAATGGAAGTAAAATACCGAAGGACATACAGCTCACATCGGCCTTGCCTATCATTAGGCTAAGAAGACTGCCTATCAAATGCACCGTCGAAGGACATACAGCTCACAACGACGGGGACAACCGCTCGAAGGACATATAGCTCACAACGAGGGTTACATGGTTCACACACATGCATTAATCACGCCAAGCAACAAATGTAAATAATTTAAGGCATAGACGATTTTTAAATAAAACCCACCTGGTCGCGAATTGGAGATAATCACGAAAGCACGATTAGGCTGCGAGCTTGGCTGTCAAATACCTACATTAAGTCCAGATGCTATAATCAACATCTATTCCGACTTAAACGGAAAATCACAATCATACTTAGTCGAACTTGATTCAACTAAGTTGTTCGTGAAGTCCTGTGGACGTTGGAACACATAGACTCGACATCGAGACTCAAAAAAATTCACATGGGAGTTCACATAATCCAAGGCAAAGATTGACAAAGTCAAACACTCAAGGAAACGGAAAACGAGACGATTCACAGTTTTTTTTAAAAAAAAACCACATATACGAATATACTAGTTTTAAATCACAAAAATGAGTTGATCAGATTATCATACGAATTTAACTCTGAAACTTTAACCAAAATTTCACCTCCCAGAGTTAAGAAAAACCACAAATTTTTAGCCCCAAACTCAAAGCATACTATTTTATAAAATTCAAGCAAGTTTTTGGCAAAAATGGGCATACAACAGCAACCAGACCAAATGAAAGAATTTAGCCATGAAAATTTTACAAATGCAGTAACAACATTACAACAGAAACATACAAAATTTTCAGCAATTAACATTAAGTATCCGAATTTTAAAAATTAAAACTAGTTTCTGCTGATTTTGAATTTTCAATAAGGCTGAACCAAAATGAACCCAAATAAATCCCATCTTTTTATATTCCAAAACTCATCACAAAATAATCCCAGTTATACTTTTTCAGCAATTTAGCACAACAGAAAAATGTATTAAAATTAAATTACAAATCTTCATAATTTATCAAATAATTTTTAAATATAACAAACGAAGTCCAAATATTCTACAAATTTTACACGACCTATAAAACATACAGGAAGACAACATACTCAAATTTCATAAATTTTGGAGCACAAATCAATTTAATAAGCATTTAACAAGATTTTGCTCAGAATTTCATACAATTATTAAAAATAGCTATACTTATCATTTTAATTCGACATTTTTACACAACATGTATTTCCAGCAGAGGGACTAGCACTCAAAATTTTACAGCAACACGAGCATCACACAATTTATCATAATTTATATACTAAAACAGCAATTAGACAATTTCAATAATTCATAACCGACTCGTTTTACTACGAATTTGTCCAAAGTCTTCGCTATAAGACTAAGGACAATACGAGTTTCACCCCACAGCGACTCTATCACAATTTGACAAGGTCTCGTTCAATTTCACGGAATCGACGAGTTAGTCTACACATACAACATTATTTCCTTTAGCAATTTCAAACACACATATAAATCCTTATGGACACAAAAGTCACATAATCATATTCACAGGTATTCAGTGATCTCTTTCAACAATCAATAACACAACATACACGAGACGAAAAATTAAACGAGATGGGTCGAGCCTTGTACCGTTCTCGGGAATCGAACAAAAACAGAACGAGGGATCGACGGCTCGAACGGCGGCCTAAGTTCACGAAAACCGATGCACTGCGATGCGTGGATGACGTTGCTGAGGTGCTTGTCGTCAGAGGTCTCGTCGCGGCGGAGCAGTCGTCGAGTTGCGGGGCTCGCCGGAAACTTACGAGGGGCAGTGTCGTGAACGGAACTCGCCGGAATTCGCGAGGTTGCTACGGTGGTGGCTCGTGGTTGCGGATGCTGCTGGACTTCGTCGGAAGTGGCCGTCGGGGTCGCCGCTGGTCCGTGGTGGTTCACGGCGAGAGGGGCAGTGATGGAGTTCGAAGATGGTGATGATCTCACGGAGAACAGCGGCGCACGGTGGTCGAACTCACTTCAGTTCGCGGCAGACGAGACACGGCGTGTCTGGGGTCGCGGCGCAGCGAGGAGGGCCACCGCGGCGTGGTGGAGGATCTGGTCGCGGCGTGGCGGAACTCGCGAAGGAGTGCTCGACGGGAAGATCATCGGAGTTGCAGGCCCAGAGAGAAGAGGTCGTCGGCTTCAGCGGCGGCGTCTCGTGGTGGCATCAAGCCTTGTGTCTTCGCCGGATTTCGGCTATGGTTCCGGGCTGCGTGAGCTCGTCAGCGAAAAGGAAGGGTCGCGACGGGATGGCGGTCGAAGATGATGGCGGGTGAAATTCAGAGGAAAGGTGATGGCGATTTGTAGAGAAAGTGAAGAGAAGAATATGACGATGAGGGTTAACGAAGAAGACGACAAGATTTCTGATGAACGGGACAAAAATTTTCCTCTACAGATCGGGCCAAGATTGAAGGCGAGAGAGAGAGATATTGAGAGGGTTCGAACAGATTGAGAAGAGGTTGCGGTTCTTTCTTATTGTTAAGGCGAGCGAGAACATAAATATACAAATTAGGCTAAATTAATCTTAATTCACAAGAAACACACTCTGGGTCGGGTCGTCGGGCTCGCTGGTCAGCCGGTTCGCCTAACGGTTCAGGTTTTCGGTTTTTCTCGGGCTCGATTAAACGCAACATTTAATCGGTTCAACTCGAAAATTAAATCGCACGATAAAATAGTTAAGCCGGATATTTATTTTACCTTTTTAATACACACAATTAAATATAAGATAATAATATTAATAATAATTCAAATACACACCTTTTAATTATACAATAATAACATTTAGGCATTTAAGCATTTAATTACAATTTGGCAAATAAATATCATTTAGACAATTAAACATTTAATCGCAAATTGACAAATAAATCATTTTAAACATTTAATAAATTTAGCATTCAAATAATAATAATAACAACAAATAAAGATAAATAATAATAACAATAATAATAATAATAATAATAATAATAATAATAATAATAATAATAAATAATAATAATAATAACAAATAACTCCCAAATATTTAATAATCAAACGGGGCATTACAACTACGAAGTCGACTCACACAATTACGAAGTTGTAATTCTCGAGTGGAATCTCGAGCAGGCTACGAAGCCTACGACTACGAAGTCGACTAAAGTTGTAATTCTCGAGCGGTATCTCGAGCAGGCAACGTAGCCTACGACTACGAAGTCGACTAACACAACTACGAAGTTGTATGTCTCGAATGGAATCTCGAGCAGGCTCCGAAGCCTACGACTATGAAGTCGACTAATACAACTAAGAAGTTGCACTATCGAGTAGTATCTCGAGCACACTACAAAGCTCACAACCATGAAATCGATTTACACAACTGTGAAGTTATCACACTTATAAAACAAAAATCTCATACAACCAACTTAAACACATCTACAAAGAATATCGAGATAGCTATGAAGCTAGGGGCACAACACGCTTAACGCAACTTGCGTTTGTCAGCTATGAAGCTGCTAAAATCGTTGCTCGACTTCGACCAGCTCGCATGAAGGGTTGGGAGAAGACGAGTTGAAAAACTTTACGTTTATCAGCTATGAAGCTGCTAAAATCGTTGCTCGACTTCGACCAGCTCGCATGAAGGGTTAGGAGAAGACGAGTTGCAAAACTTTACGTTTAACAGCTATGAAGCTGCTAAAATCGTTGTTCGACTTCGACCAGTTCACATGAAGGGTTGGGAGAAGACGAGTTGAAAAACTTTACGTTTATCAGCTATGAAGCTGCTAAAATCGTTGCTCGACTTCGACCAGCTCGCAAGAAGGGTTGGGGAGAAGACGAGTTGAAAAACCTATGATTATCAGCTACGAAGCTGCTAAAATATTGCTCGACTTCGACCAGCTCGCAAGAAGGGGTTGGGAGAGGATATAAGGAAATAATAACAAAGTGATCTGTAATACAAATGTCCATGACAATTTAAGAGCGAAGGAAAATTGACAAAACACGACAGATGAGGAACGAAAGCGAAAGATAGAATAATATTCATAAGAAGTTCATTACATTCAGAATCGTCTCCACCTTTACAACCCATGAAAATAGGTCGAGAACGATAAACAAAAAAGAGCAAACAAAAACAACTTCAAAAGATAAGCAAAAGGAACAGCCCCAAGGTAGACAAACACATCTGATAGTCGGCATCCGACTTCTCAGCGGTGTCGTCCCCACCCTCCACTATGGTCCCAGTCTTCTCAACGTCGGCATCCTCTCTTTCTCCCTCTTCAGCATCCATGTCGACAAGTCACTCCGTCTCTTGCTCTTCGGCCTCCTCCTCGTGACTAGCCCCACTTGGCCCGACTAGTTCGGTCGGACCGGCCAAGGGGGAGGGGGGACCACGAGTTGAGCACTTAGGCCAGCTTTGCGGATGGCCCAAGACTCGACTCCCGACCACCATGGATAGTTGTCCGAAAGAGAGTCGTCACCCTCGTAGCCCTCGGGGTCGGGGAGCGTCTCCTTAACTGCCTCACGGTCGAGTTTCCCGGCAAACTCAGACCCTTCCACCACCGTCTCCCATGCGGCGAAAGCATGCTCAAAGTATTGGAGGGTGGCGTGGCAGAGCTTCTCGAGGAAGGCAGGGGAGTTGCAGAAAGCTTTGACGATCTCGAGAAAGATAGCGCCCGTGGGGGACTTCAAGAAGGTCATGCGCCCATCCTCGATGCCGTTCTCTCTCTCGACCATGCACTCGTCACGAGCCTTGTTGAGGTCATCCTTGAGCTTGTCATTCAGATGACGAGCCACGGCCTTGTCGGCTTTCAGCTTATCGACAAGGGCTTTTGAAGCCTCCAGATCCTCTTTCAGCGCTTCGATCTCTTAGCGTTGGGCTTCACACTTGTCCTCGAGGGACTTGGTGGAGATGGCAGGAGCCTTACTCCCTTCCTCGAGGCAAGGGAGCACCGCAGCCAGAAACTGCGAGAAAGCATTGAAGATGGATGAGAAAAAGATAAATAAAGCCACAGAAAAATGCAATACTAAGTTGGTTGAAAGATAGGGAAAGTACCTTGGAGAGACACTAGATAGCGTAGTTTGAACGCTCATAAAGATTCCCCTCGACACGTTCCTTGACGTCCTCGGGGATGAGGGAGTTAAGATACCTGGCCACCTTATACGACTCCGGATGGTTCCAAAGCCGGGAGGGCATTTTAACCATCACGTCTTTGACGGTAGCCGGAGCAGCAGGTGTAACGCTCCACTTTTATTTGCCAAAAATCACAATAAATTTTATTTTTTTCAAAATTTATTTCAACACACTTGAGGCGCTACTCATTTCAAAAAACAATTTCAACATTTTCATAAATGTAACTCCCAAACGGGTTCAATAATCATAAATAGGTCAACACCCAAACCGGGTTCAATAATCATAAATAGGTCAACACCCAAACCAGGTTCATAAATAACATCTCCCAAAACTGGGTTCATCAAATCCATAAATACTAGGGAGTACACCGACTTTCAACAATCCAGTATCCAACGTAAATCCAGAATGCATAAATCACACTAAGCAGTTTTAAAACAGTGGAAATAGTCAATAATATAACCACCACTCAAAAAGTGATGTCAGAGTGTCAGACTTATCCGAAAAAGTAATCATAAGAAGTTGAGGTGTATCCCAATCAACTGGCGGTACGAGTTATCGAAGCAGCAAGTACAAGTAGGTATTGTGGGAAGGCATGATACTCGACCATTCATCACCAAATTTACTCTTAAGCAGTCGAATGCTTAGAGTAATTGTTGGGGGGACTTGATGATATAGCCATATAAGGATATTCCGGTCCAAAGGCTCCCTACTTGACTGAACCAGTAGCTCAAATCGCTCACATGTCGACATGCTCAAGTCGACTTCATCAAAGTCGACTCTGCACAAGATTAATGATGAGGATTGGCAGATATAACACAAGTCAACTCCCGGAAGTCGACTTTGTGCAGTCGACTCCCCCAGAGTCGACATCCATTTGGACAGACCAACAAGAGCATAGCCTCCGAATAACTAGAAGATCATGGGTCGACTCATTTGTACTTGATGTCGACTTCTCCTACCTCGAGGCATTAGGCAGACTGACGACTTAATGCACTTGTAACATGCTCAAGGCTCTGCATTCTCCAAAGGATAGGAAGGAATCTTGTGATGACTCAGCAGCAAGGGGAGACGAATTGACCGGGGCAATTTAGACCTCACAAGTCAACCGACTGGGGCATTTCGGGTACTTCAAGTAAGTGTTCACTCCTATATAGAGGAGGTGAGGTAACCCCAAACCCTAACTCTCATTCATTCCCAACTCTCCCTCATCGCTGTTGCGCAGCCTCTCTTCATCACTCTCATAGACTGACTTGAGCGTCGGAAGCTTTACGCCAGAAACACCTCCGGCGTTGAGTTTTTGCAGGTGTCCTCGCGGTCTAGCAAAGGCTTGAAGGCGATTCAAACAGATTTGAGCTTCTTACCACCGGTTCACTCCAGATCTGAGAGTAGACCCATCAGACTTCTCGAAGATTCTTTCCTAAAAATTATCTACATAAACCGGGTTTGAGGTAACCAAAATCCAAAGCAACTAACAAAGCATGTATACGATTGGACCATATATAACATTTGCAATCATTGTTGTTGCCTCATTGACCTACAGACGGCTTCAATGAAGCTGCTCAACATTAAATGCGATCTTATATACCTCGTACGAAAAGTCAAACACACTGTACTATAAATAGCAGAATTTATTATTGTACATGGATCATTTTACGCACATTGTACACGCATATGCAAACATAACTCGGTCCTAAACAATAACCGACTTCTTGTATTAAACAAAAACATAGAAATAATACAAAGATTATATCTTTTACTCTTTAATTATACCATTTTATAGTTTATTATCGTTGTTAAATTTCATACAACAACAACTTTCATATAATTTTTTTTTTTTTCAAAACGACAGGGACAACTATTATAAAACTCAAACGAATAAGGTTCGAATAAAAAGTCATACAAATCCGGCTAAATAAAACTGAGAGACACGCACAAAGCGGTCTAGAGCCTCAACAAACTAGATAAAAACCAAACCAGAAAATCCACAAACTAAAACTAACAGGAAATAGTGAATACACCTGCCACTGCCATAAGGCCTAGCAAGGAGTACCACTTATACAAAACCAGCAAAAAAGAAGAAAATAAAACCAAAACCAGAAACTGAAAAAACTATTAGACTGAGGAGAATTCCATCCATTCTCAATGAGCCAATTTGATGAGAGTGTCTTCTAGGATTAAAGAGTGTTGGAAGATCCACAAGTTCCTTGACTTCCAAAGCCACCAAAGCATGTATGTTGTAAGTTGTATTCTAGCCTCGGCTACCTCATAGTGGTCAAGGGAACAGACTTGATACCACCAAGCTTTGAAAGAGTCTGTGAAACCATTTAGACGGTCCCATTGCAAAGGGCTTAACATCCACACTCTGCTTGCTCTTTGACATGAGAAGAACATGTGCTCCACTGTTTCTGTTGCTTCACCACATATTGAACAGGTTGTGTCCAAGTCTATCCCTCTCTTTTTCAGATGAGTTTCAACAGGAAAAGCATTTGATATACATTTCCACAAAAAATGTTTAATTTTACCAGCAGTTTTTACCTTCCAGTGTCTGAATTTGATGGAGTTCTTGAGACCTGAGTTGGTGATGCATTCAGGTATGTCTATGAAAAGCTGCCTGAGTGAGTTTAGGTGAGCATAGGTACTTCATACAGTGAAAACACCTTTTTTATCTAATCCCCAATATACTCTATCTTGCCTTTGTGGATTGATTGTGGTGATTTTCAGAATAGCAGAGCTGTCAGGTTCATAAAAAACTTGTCTAATCAGCCATTCATTCCAATGAGTGCCATTATTCTGCAACAGTTCTCTGACCCAAACCAAATGTCCTCTAGCAATAGAAATCAGTTCAGGGGCAGGTTTACAGTGGTTGGGAATCCAGTTCAGATCAGAGATTCTTGTATTTATGCCATTCCTAATTTCAATCCTAAGCCATTTAGCAAACACAGGTAGCACATCTATCCAACAGTTTCACATCTAAGATCCACTTGGAGTCTTAGAAGCATGAATAAGAGAGGAGTTAGGGAAATACCTTTCCTTTAGGATCCTGTTGACAAGATCAGGATTGAAAGCTATCCTCCACAGCTGCTTGCATATGAGAGCTTTATTGACAGACTGAAGGTTATGAAAGGCCAATCCACCCTGCTCTTTTGGAAAGGAAAGATGACTCAATTTTTTCTAGTGAATACCTTGAGAGTGTTCAGATCCTGAATTCCACCAAAACTTTGCACAAAGACTTGCAATTTCTTTACAAAGAGAGGCTGGCAAAAGGAAACAAGAAATAGAATACACTGGAAGAGCTTGGATTACAGCTTTAAGAAGAACTTCTTTACCAGCCGGGGTGAGAAATTTGGCTTTCCAAGATGTTAACTTAGCTCCGATAGAGGTCAAGAGGTACTGGAATACTTCCTTCTTGGATCTTCCAATTCCCAAAGGTAAACCAAGATATCTGGTAGACCTGTGGGAAACAATGTTGTTCAAAGTTCTGCTGATGGAGTTCTACAAATGGAGAGGGGTGTTTCTGTTGTAGAAGATAGCAAATTTCTGGAGATTTACTACCTGGCCTGTGAAAAATTTATATTGCTCTAGGATGTTCATAAGAAAACCTGCTTGGTCAGAGCCAGCTATATAGAAAAACAATGAGTCATCTGCAAAAAGTAAGTGGGAGAGCAGTGGACCATTTCTAGACAGTTTCAACCCTTTCAATTGACCAGAAGATATGGAGTTGAGAGTGAGGACAGTAAGAACTTCAACAACAATGAGGAACAGGTATGGGGAAAGAGGGTCCCCTTGCCTGATTCCTCTACAAGGTGTCACATAACCACAAATTGATCCATTGACTTTAAAGGAGAAAGTAGCAGTAGACACACACAACATAATAAGCTTCACAAAGTCAGCATGAAAACCCATCTGGAGCATAATCTTTTTAATCACATTGTCAGTAAGTTGTCTACCCTCTAAGAAAGCAGCTTGATGATCACTGATACATAATTTAAGGCATGCTTTGAGTCTTTGAGCAAAAAGCTTTGAGATGACTTTGTAAACTACACTACAAAGACTTATAGGCCTGAATTGAGTCAGATAGTCTGGATTAGTGCATTTTGGTATCAAAGAGTCTACAGTGTGATTCCAGTATTTTAGCAAGGTACCTGAGAGAAAGAAACTTTTCACAGCATTGATGAAGTATGGTTTGATCAAAGTCCAGAAATGTTGGTAGAAGGTGGCAGTCATTTCATCCTCTCCTGGAGATTTGTCTGCTTGAAGACTGAATAATGTCTGCTTTACTTCATCTACATCCACTGGTTTGAGAAGTTCAGTGTTTATGTCTGGAGAGATGGTTGTTGGGATGAGGGGAAGGATAGAGTCCCCACCCAACTGCCCTCACAAGAGAATAGATTTGAGTAAAAATTAGAGATATGGCTTTCCAGATCTTTCTGAGTGGAATGAACTCTGCATAAGGAGATAGCAGCCTAGTTATGGCATTGAGTCTTCTCTTTTGGAGTGTAAAAGTATGGAAGAAACGGGTGTTGGCATCTCCCTCTTTGATCCATATGTGCTTTGCCTTTTTCTGCCAGTACAATTCTTCATGTGAGTAGGCTAGGTTTAGTTTCCTTCTGGTATCAACCCATTCCTCCAGATTACTGTCTGCTTTTTTCTCATTAAGCTATTCCAATTTCTTAGATCAGCAATTTCTTTCTAATTTTTTGATTGAAAAGAGGAGCTCCAAATGAGTAGAGTAATTCTTGTGTTCTTCACCTTCTCCTTAAGTTGGAAAATGGAGTGTCTCAGGTAACTGAGGTCTAAGCGCTATGAACTACCTCTTCAAAGCCTTCCTTAACTATCCACCTCTTATCAAAATGGAAGCAAGACTTTTTCCTTGCTTTAGGTAGCCTCATTTCAAGCAGAAAAGCTGTGTGATCAGATGAACTTCTTAGGATATTGGTGAAAGAGGCATTTGGATATGAGTGAGCCCAATCTAAAGAACCAAAAGCTCTGTCCAATTTCTCTTCCACCAGGTCAGGATATTATCTGTTGTTTCTCCATGTGTAAGAGTGTCCTTCAAGCTTGATTTCTAGCATCTCCATATCAGATATAAAATTACAAAATCCATGAAAACTTGACAAAGGTCTGGTTATTCTTCCTAGCTTCTCTGAGTTTGATAGGAAATCATTCCAGTCACCTATAGAGAACCAGTAGTTACCCCAGAGTTGTTTATCAAGAAACATCTCCTCTCTCTGAGCTTCTCTAAGCAATCTGCAAGGACTAAAGTACACAAAAACTCCCCACTGGGACTGATGGGATTGCAAAATAAATTCAACTGCAATAATCAAGTCTTTACAATGAATTTGCTTAATTACAACATTAGTGTCCCACATCAAAACTAGCCCACCACTGAGGCCTTTGGGATCAATTATAGCAAGCCTATAACAAAACCTAGTTTCTTACAAACTGATTCTACAAAAGCATTTGGTTTTTTTTGTTTCAGATAGAAAAATGAAATGTGGGTGATGAGCTCTATTTAGCTCTCTGATTTGGAAAATTGTAGACGGCCCACCCAGCCCTCACAATTCCACACCATAGCTAACATTTATCCTGGTGGGCCATTTGAGGCTGGCAATCCCCACCTTTTCAACCTTAGCTTTGAGTTTTGTGGAATGGACCTTATTGGCAAGTTGAGCTTCCTCACCAGGATCTGCAGATTCAATGACTTGTCTGTTTCTCTTGGTCCTGATTAACTGATCAATGATGATAGGTGTTTTAGCAGCTCGTTGTAGTCTACCAGTTATGCTTCCTACTATTTTCCAGGTTTTGAGAGATTGTGGCATAGGGATTGTGATGGTAGTTTGGTTTAGTGCTTTCTCAGGGTTCAGTTGTGAGTCTTTTTTTTCTACTTCTATGGTTCAGACTTCCATGATTTGTAGATTGTTAACTTCATTGCCTTCTTCTGTGTTGGGTGCAAGTGCAGCTGAAACCAATGAGTTTTCACCAACAGATTTAGCTGTTGAATGATGTTCTTCATGACTAGGAATAAGCTGATTATAACGTCCCGATTATTATTATAATATTAAAATAATTTTTCACTGCTCGACATTTAAGTGAAAATTCGTAATTTAAGAAATTCAAGATTTATTAAGTATATGCTAAGTGCTCAAAATATATTAAGTTCATTTTAAGTAAGGATATTTTTATTCGAATTAAGTTTCGTTCGTTCCGAACCCTAGTCATCGAGCCTTAGAATATGCCGAGTCCTAAGAGCATAATACTTAGAATTTTTCTAAGTGATATGAAGTTCAAATTCAAGTCCTAGACCTCGTTCGAAAAATCGAGAAATTTATCGAGCCACTCGAGCCGCGACCCCGACCAAGGCCCGAGACCAAACCGAAGTCCTAAACAACACTTGGTATATTTTTCTAAGTCATTTGGACACAAGAAAATCCTCACAAATCGGTCCAAGTGTCATTCACGCGCCGAGCCCATGGTCCCCATGCTGCAGGCCCTGGCCGCGCCCCCAGCGCGCCCAGGCCTCCCAGCGCCCAGCCCGCGCAGCACCTCCCAAGCCCAACATGGAGAAGTCCGGCCCACTTTCCTCATTCTCGGTTTTGGTGGATTAAATTAGGCCTGGGACCGGTCCGATTTTTAACGAATTTTTCAGGAACCGGAACCGGAACCGAACCGAAATAACCGGTTCGGTTATTACACATATATTCATAGGAACCGAAAAAAACTGAACCGAGTTATACCGGTTCGGTTCTTCCGGTTCTTTCGATAACCGGCTTATGAAAAAAACCCGGTAATAACCGGTTTTGAGTTAATAACCGACCAAAAAATTGCAACTTATGTGCTAAATGTATCATAAAAAACCGAGAACCGAAAAGAAAAATGAGGAACCGATAATATACACCAAGAACCGGAACCGATTTATATATGTAAACATAGAAAACATGTATATTTCATGTATATAGTCGGTTTTTCGGTTAATACACAAACATTTGGAAAGGAACCGAGAACCGGAACCGGTTTATACAAAAAATAACCGGAACCGAAAAAAAAGTTTTTTATTTTTAAATAACCGAACCGAACCGGTTATTTTCGGTTCGGTCCGGTTCGGTTTTCTGGTTCTCGGGTATAAAATCCCACCCCTAGATTAAATACCAGATATTGCGGGTCCAAATGAGCCCATTGACCTGTCAAAGTCAAACCCACTAACTAGTCTTGGCTTAGTGCTTAATTAGTGAATATTTAATTAACCTAGGTCTTATAAATGTTCCCCACTCACTCCACACAAGACCAAACATCCAGCTATGTATTGGAGCTCAGAAAAACCCATGAGAGACACCTCAAAAACCGAGCTAAAGGTTGTCCCCCATATCTCCAAACCCTATGTGCATGATTTAATGAAATATCCCCCACCATTAGTCTTGCTTTGACCCTCCTTGACCAAGACTCATTAAAAACCCCCTCCTTAGCATTTGATGTCCCATTTGGCTCACAAAAATTGTCCAACACATAGAGAGAACAAGTCTTTAACAAGAAAATTTACCTTAGCCTCCAACACACACACACGCGCGGCAAGAGAGAGGGAAGCCAAGCTCCAGCCATTCCAACCGTGGTCTCTCAGGTCTTAGCACTATCCAAGCCTTCCTTGGATTTTTCTAAGTTATTATAACCCACCAACTCAGCCCAAGGCCAACCAAGGCAAGCCCCAACACACCAAAGGCCGAAACTAGCCCTAGCCACGACCCCTCTCGTATTTTTGACTTTTATCAAGGTAAGTCTGACCCAAACCACTTCCATTAGCTATTATATGATAAAATATTTTTTGAAACTCATGCTAAATGGCTTGTATGACTTGATTTCTTTACATGATAAAATTATGAATTAAATACCCAAATTTCATATTTTTAATTCAAAGCATGCCTAAGTCGAAATTGTTGGTTCAATGTCACCTAAAAATCATAAAAAATGATGTGTATAAGTTTAAGAATTTTTGGAGTTCATTTGCTAAGTAAACAAGCCTCCGAAAATACCCGATTTTAGCTCCCGAGCCATCATCAATGTACATGCATATTTGGCCTATCATTTTAGTCTCATAAATCATCAAATATATCACTTAGTACTCGTCCATAGTCTTTTGTGCAAGATTTAATAGTTGGTTCGAGCAAGTCTCACATGATTTCATGTTATTTTCCTCCCCGAACCGTCTCCCGCATACTTACAAGTTATGACCATGTTCAAGCCTCTATAGCCATCATTTTACATGTAAATAACTCGGACATAAGTGATTTTGCAAGGTGTGCATGTTCGTTCGGTGACCTAGGTTTCGAGGGTGCCATATAAGCCCTACCGAACCAATCCCCGCAAGCCTAAGCCACCCTTAGGTCTTTTCAACATTTTTATGCATATTAAGTCATATTATGCTCATACATGTCGCTTGTCTCTAGAAAAGTTGGAAAATAGTCGGCAAAGGTCGGACCCGGTCACTAGCCGCACGCAGACTAACGCGCCCAGCTCGCGTCCTTCCCTTAGTTGACGCCTCGCACCTTTGTGCTCGGGTCACTTGGACCTTGACATGCTAAGGGATCATGCCAAGCTCCGGGTCTCAATGTTACCCCTGTAGCACCTCGCCAGCGGCGTGCCCAGGCCCATCACCCCCAGTGACCCTGTCCGTGCCCAGCAGGCACCCGAGAGGTGCCAGCCGCGCCAAGGCCATGCCAGCAGCCCCTGGCCATGCTCCCAGCGCGCCTGCCCATGCCCGTCAGCGCCCAGCGCGCCTGACCTAGCCCAGCAGCACCGTGGCTAAGCCCTGTCAGCCCGGACAGCACCCGACCACCCGGCCCAGCCGAGCCGGCGGTCCGGCTACTCCGCGAACCGTCCGGTTGGACTGGTGGTTCGAGCCTCGATTTTTAGTTCGTAAGTTCCAATGCGAGTTGTATTTCGGATTTTAAATATTTTTATGGGCCAATTCAACCAGTTTAAAAATAACAGCTAAATTTTTCGGACTTAGAATAATTTTTAAGAAAAATCCCATAACAGTCTAAATTCGTCAGGGTCAAGCATCTATGTCAAGCATATAAAATAATTAATTTGAGCACAATACTTACCATATTTTTACTTATATGATTATGTAGCCTAAGGAGAGTCGAGCCTCCGACCGCTACCTTACTTCGAGCACTTGCGTCCGTCCAGATATTTTCAATTACCAGGTGGGAGCCTTTACAGGGCATTACGTTGCGCATTTCAGTTATCCTGTATAAGGTACGTGAGTAAGTAAGTTACCCGGACGGTTGAATCATCCCGTTTGTGGTTCAATTAAGTTTCTCCCAGGTGAGAGGCCGACCTAAGGGCCTTTCTATTCTGCCTGGTACCCGCAGATCGGGTTGTGCACATCGAGCGGCCGACCTAAGGGCCGAGGGTCTTTGACCACAAGAAAAGAAGAGAAAAGAAAAGAAAAGAAAACAAAAGAAGAGAAAAGATAAGATAAGAAAAAAAAAAGCTCGTATATATTAAAGTTCATAATATATTATTATAGATGTTGTCTAATTCAGTGTTGGCCAGAGCAAGGGTCATGTACTGGGTTTTTCACCGTTCATAATTATTGTACCATGACTGAGGATGTTCAAATGTTAAGTTCTCCCGGGTGAGAGACCGACCTAAGGGCCTTCCTAATCCGCCTGGTACTCGATAAAAGGCCGACCTAATGGCCTTCAGTCTTATCGGGTGATGTGCACACGAGCGGCCGAAGTAAGGGCCTATAAGGGTCTTTGAGACCACAGTATAAGTATAAGAAAAGTATTCCATTTCAGCAAAAACTTATTTATTTATTTTATGCTGCTTTTAAGTTATGTTTTACAGTTAAGATTATTACAGTTCCAGTTTTCCCACGAGCATGCAGATGTGCTCACACTCCCACAGTTTTTCTTATTTCAAGTATCGGAGTCCAGCGTGCCGGGTGAGCAGACGTGGCATTTCGTGGTCATGTGCAGAGGACATTTTCACACGCATGTTATGCCTTAAGTTCATGAACATGTATTTATAAGTATGCGTGTGTTACGTATGTTTTCAGTTTAAAGCTTCCGCTAGACTAAGTAGTGCGAAATTATCGGATTATATGTATGTTTCACTATCTCCGTAGTGGCACGATGGGTTGAACGTTTTATTCATGTCCGAAATAGTAAGTTAAGTAAGTTTAGTAGCATCCCGCAATTATGTAAGTATTTTTCGAAAATAAACTCGGACGACATTTCGAAAATAAAAAGCGAAAAATTTACTCTGATTTTTCAAAAAAATCAAAGCTAGTCAAGGCGGGGTGTTACAGCTTGGTATCAGAGCACTTAGTGTTCTGGATATGTCAAAAAGTTTTAGCAAAAGCATGACCACGCCACGCTCACTCCGCGCTGACTCCAAGGTAAGTCACTTAAGCCAAGTTTTAAGTTTTGCAAGTGCTTATTCAAGTTCAAGTATGGGGCCTAGATAACTATCCTCCTGTAAGAAAGAGAACTCTAGTTGGAGAACTCTAGAAAGTTGAGCTAAGACCAAGAACTCTAGAACGAACTCTAGAATAGCTAAGTCCAAGTACTCTAGCCTAAGTCAGAACTCCAGTTGAAGCAGAACTCTAGACTAAGTCAAAACTCTAGTAAGAACTCAGAAGAGTTAAGTACACCGGAACCCTAGCCAAGCTAGGTGTTTTAGGTTTCATCAAATATTCATGTATGGTATGGTTATTTCTTAATTGGCTATACTGTTCTCGTCAAAAGGTTAGTGGCCATGCAGAAAAGCTGTCCCACAAGAGTTTCAGACCCACCCGTTGAGCGAGAACGGGCAGTAGTCATGGGCCAATTACAGGGATTGGTGGAACGACTACTAGCGTATGAGACAGACGATGAGTATGATAGGATGACTTGGGACTGACACAGGAAGATTCTGGAAGCCAGGTTCCAACGCCTTATTCGTGGAAGGTTAAAGCAAAATCCCAGTGCCTTTCGACAGGAGGCCACTCGATAGAGGAATACGATCGTGAATTCGCTAAAAAGAGCGCATTCGCTCGTCACCTCTTAGACCCCGAGGAGAAGTAAGCATGCTGATACCCGGGCGACGCATTCGTTCGTCTCGGCCAAGTGTTCTATCGGCCATGAGGGCCTAGGGAATGAGTACTGTCGAGCCCCTCGAGGACAGTCTAACTTCGGGAGGGATATAGTCATGGATTCCTTGGCCAAGCATCGTATCGGAGTTAGAACCCTAAAAGAAGACATGTTTGTAAACAAGATGGAGGATTTTATCCTAAATCCTCGACAAGGATTGGTTGTGAAGGTGTCGCGCAGACATCAGAAGTAGCGACCGAGATAACACTGCACTTATCCGAGAGAGATCGCATCACGTTCAGGACGGATGCCCAAACTTTACCGCGTATAACTTCCATGGCAAAGGCGACGAAGATTCTGCAGAGGAAAGATCGTCAGGGTTTTCTCTTCAACATCGTTAGGGAGACTTCGGAGGGGCCATCACCCAGAGACATGCCAATTGTTCGTGATTTCATCGACGTATTTCCGGACTAGTTTCCTGGAGGACCACCTGACCGACAGGCGGAATTTACCATTGACTTAGTCCCTGGAGTGGGACCCGTGTCAAAAACGTCGTATCGTATGGCGCTAAAGGAGCTTCAGGAGTTGAAGGCTCAAATTCAGGAGCTATTAAGTCTCGGTTTCATCCGACCGAGCATGTCACCATGAAGAGCACCCGTCCTCTTCCTCAAGAAGAAGGATGAGTCAATGCGTATGTGCATCGACCTACCGGGAGTTGAACCGGTTGACGGTGAAGAACAAGTATCCGCTCCCCAGAATAGAAGATTTATTCGATCAGTTAAGGGGAGCCAACGTATTTTCCAAGATAGATCTACATTCTCGTTATCATCAATCGAAGATCAAGAAGGCCAGAGTGGCCAAAACATCTTTCAGAACTAGATGCGGACACCCCGAGCTCGTAGCAATGCCGTTTGGCTAGAGCAATACGCCTATTGTAATGCCCCGTTTTATTATTGAAATTTTGGGAATTAAATATTATTTATTTTTATTATTATTAATTGCCTTTGTTTGTTGTTGTTATTATTATTATTAATTAAATGCTTAAATGTTATTATTATCTAATTAAATGTATATTCGGATTTTTATTAATATTATTATTTTTTAAAAATTAAATTGTGTATGTTATAAATATTATAAGTCGTGCATATTATTTATTATTTTTGTCATCAATCGGATCGATCGGAAGTCTCGTTGCGTATATTAGTATTCCCAGCCCGCTTCTTTGTGAATTTCATTGGCCCAACTAGAGTTGAAGTTCTCCCAGCCCAAATGGTTTTATTCTTGGCCCACCTACATTAAAACCGAAGCTTTCTTCTTCTTCTATTTCCCGCACGTGAGACGGTGAGATTAGACCAAGTCCATAACCGCCTGTTACGATTTTCACGAGATTTTTCCTCACTCGATCGTCCTCTTATCGCGTTCATATGTACCGTGATATAGTTCATCCTCCTCTGAAGCGCATCGCAAAGAAATTTATCTCCCATCTCTCTGTTTTTCATCCTTCTCTCGTTTGTTAAAAAAATATATATATATATATATATATATATATATTTCTCTGCCGGCGACGTGAGCGGATCAGGCAGAACCATTCCCGGCGAGTTCACCTTCGGCGGCCGCCACGCTGTGTCCAGCGAGCCATCGTTCAGTTCCCGTCGCAAGGAGATCCTGTCGAGCACCGGTGACCCGTCTGCCATTCTTTCCGGCGAGACCTTCCACTTCCGGCCACTCCGTTCGTCGGCGTTCGTCACCAGTCGTCACTGAGTTTCTGTTGCTGTTGATTCTCTGTCCAACGCAAGATCGTTCATAAGCTTCGCTGTTCGTCGAGACTCTCGAGTTTCGAGTTTCGTTGGTCCGTCCGTTTGCCAATCGATCTCGTAAATTCCTAAAGAGAGGTATTCGGTGAACCTTCTCGTTATAATTTCATGCTCGTATATCATGTGGTTGGATTTATTCGCTCGTTAAATCGATAATCGTTGATTAGTCTTTCGGTTCGTTATTTATTCGTATATGTTATCGTGGACCCGTTGGAACTCTCGTTTGCGAAATTGAGCCTTGGTATGTCGCTGTGGTTTAATCGTAATGTAATTCGGAGTTTCGTTTATTGATTTCGGAGTCTCGTTCTATTGTTTGAGCAATTTCGAGTCGTATGTTGCCGTTTCGTTTTCGAGCCCAAAAACCGATTTTTTTTTTTATAAACTCTAGATGTTCGGAAAAATGTGTATTTTCGAAAAACTTAATTACTTCTCGAATCCCGGTTGCTGTTGGATATGTCATCGTCGAGTTTGGTCGACATTTGGTTCGGCTCTGTTCAAAACCTCCCGACCTCTGTTTTCTGTTCGCAGTTGTATATTTTCTTCGTTAAATCGCAGGCCCTATGTTCTAATAGTAGTAGGGGAAGACTTCATTTTACACCACAATCAGACTGATGGTCCAGTGGCGCGCTATACCGTTCCCATGTGCGAGGTCCGTTGTTCGAATCCTACGTCCAGCAAGGCCTTTTTCTTTTTATTTACTCAGTATAGCAGTGTGAAGCGCGCGGGCCGTCTGGCCCGACTCAGCCCGCGCGCAGCCCGCCATGAGTCAGTCTCCAGAAGCCCGCGAACCCGCATGTGACCCGATTTCAGGCCCGCGCTCTGTTCCCTTAGCAGGCCTTGTCCTTGGGCCGTTTCCCACCTCAGCTGCGGCCCAATTGGGCGCGCGAGGCCCAAATACTGGCAGCTTGTGGCCAGTGTTTGAATAGTCGGCCCAATTGTCTGTTTTTAGCAAATTTTGTTGTATCGGAAGCCCGTTTTTAATACCGATTTCAATTTTTAAAATATTTTTAAAATGAGAAAATTTTGGTAAAAATTATTTAAGTCGCGAGACCCATTTTCATACTCCGAGCTATTTCTTTTAAAAATTTGAGAGTTCCAAGTCCACGAAAAATTCCGATAAAATCCCTTAATCATTATTTTTGATTAAGTACGATTTTAATGTTAATTCCGAGTAGTGGGATAATTTATTGATTTCTATCTCACTTAAATGTAGGTGTTTGAGGATTCGAGCCTCACCGACCTACCGATCTATTGTGTGATTTTTTTTACCGATTTCCAGGTGGGTTATTCAAAATTCCCTATGCATTAAATTCTTTATGAAAGTCGAATGGTATGATCAATGTATGCATGTGAACCTGTAACCTTCGATGTGTGCGGTTTCGACCTTCGAACGGTTATCCCCGTCGTCGTGTGCGGTTTCGACCTTCGACGGTGCCTAATGATAGGCAGTCTCCCTAGCCTAATGATAGGCAAGGCCGAGGGGAGTTGTACACCCTTTGGTATTTACTCCCATTGTTGTGTGCGGTTTCGACCTTCAATGGCTAATGTTAGATGTGCACATGAGTAAAAGGTTATGATTAGGAGACGTGATATTTGAATGATTCGTGTTCATGCTGCGACCATGCTTATCTGTCTTAATACATTATTTATTGCATAGCGGTGAGCACTACTTTTTCCAACTGTGCTCATCCCCACCTGAAATTCACATTTCAGGTTAAGCAAGGCGAGCACGACGGCAGGATGGCGAGTGGATGGTCATATTTACATTATTTGCTTCCGCTTTATTTTGAATAAGTTAACCCAAACTGATGAACTTGGAAATGTTGGGTTATGAACATGTTATTTCATTTCAGACCATGTCACTAAAATTATGTTGGTTTGAACATATGATTTGGTTCTTTTCATGGAACTATGTTTGGGTATTCATATTGAATGTGACATTTGGATATCATGTGAACTGTTGATTTTAGGACAATGAAGTCCATGTGAAAAACCGGGTAATGTATACCCGTGAGGTTTCAAATATGAATTGAAATCAAGATAATGCCCTAATGTTATGGATTTTGAAAAATGAATTTCGAAAATGTAAACTTGATTTTTTAATAAGCCATGGATTATTTCTTAAATCAAAGTGGGGTGTTACAGTTTGGTATCAGAGCCAGTCTGCGTTTCTGTAGACTGGTATGTGTGAATTATGTGAATTATTTTGCATAATATGTATATGACCACTCGCTTCCGTCGTGCCTCGCCAACTCAGGTATGAGATTCCTGATTAAGGTTAAATTGTTTAAGTGTTGCCGGATAGCTGTGATAATATTATATATTGTTCATTGGGGCTTAGGAATTTATCCTCCTACTTCTGCATTATTAAACTCTAGTACTTAGTGGTGAACTCTAGAAGAGTTGTATACATCCGTATGTTCAGACTTGAACTCTAACGGTATAGAGTTAAGATCTGACTTGAGGTTTTGTTTAGTAGAAATTCGATATGATGATTAAATTTTTTCCCCGGTCTTAATCCGCTCGTTTTTCATGGGTTGGATTTGAAAATCCGTTGGTTAGTTGGGTATATATAGATTCGTATTCTCATTTTATGCGTTGGTTATTTTCTTGAATTTTTCGTGGAAATTCGGACTCTCGATTTCAAAAAATCGAGCCTCGAGTCACTGTGATTTAATCAGGTGGGTCGGAGCCTGGTGTTGTTATCCGACCTCGTACCTCGTGTCGATTGAGATTCGTCGAGTGTGAAGAGTGGAACATTATTCGTGACCCTTGTAGCGGTGGTTGTTTATCGCTGTTTTTGACTTTTCGAAATTCGGTTAAATGTCTTTAAACCATTCTGATGAATTAAAGTTCAAACTCCTATGATCCATCCCGAATAAGAACCATGTTGATATCATTTTTATTTTAAGAATTTTGGCCTAAGTTTGACAATTGTGCGTCCAGTTTCTGTTGCTCAATATTATCAAATTAAAAAAATATAATTCAAGCGGGAATCGTAAGATGTTATTTTTTTTTTTCTATTGTGTTTAATAAGACCGAGTTGGACCTCGGACAACGTGTTTCGATTTATTGAATGTTAAGTCTTAAGTATGAATATTGAGGCTTGCTTAACGTGTAATTTATGTGATTTGATGCTATGTGTTGTCCGAGCACTTTAAGTAGTTAAATTGCATGAAAACTCAAAATTCGAGCCTCAGTTTATGCTCTGTTTTTGTCGACCAAGATGATGTTTATTGGACAAGTATTTTTCATGTGTTTTGTAGTGCTCTGAATGGGGTTTCTGTGAATTTTGAAATTTTGTGATTTGGAGTCAAAATGAATTTTATATGAATTTTCAAAGTCGGACGAGCATGCTGTTTTGAATAAACTCGGACAGAAATCTTGCCCTTAATTCACTGCTGTTTTAGATGGCCTTAACGTGCCTGAATGAAAGGGTGTTCTTCATGCCAAATGTAGTATTTGTTGTTAGCAGCCTTTGCGAATTGGAATTATGAAATTTAGAGTTTTGGTTGATTTTATATGATTTTTATAAGTGGGAGGTACCCCCAGTTTTTAGGCTTAATGGCGGAAAAATACACGACCTTTACGTGTTTGGCCATTTAATCACCACCTATAGACCTTGGCAAATAAATACATGACCTTTACATTTTTTGCAATCCGATACATGGTTTTAACTGCCGTTATCTTCTGTTAACGGAAATCCTACGTGGCTTTTGACACACCAAACGGACATCCGAGTCAGCACCCAAGTGGCAAATCGTGCACATGTGGCAGAATTGCAAAAAATTGCAAAAATAATGCAAGAAGGGGAATTGAACCTTGGACCTCAAGTATATAAGATGGGCTTGTGAGCCACTTGATCCAACTCAACTTATATTAAGTATGGGACTTCATTTATATATATACCAACATCATTTTAATTAGGCTTAATGGCGGGAAAATACACGACCTTTACGTGTTTGGCCATTTAATCACCACCTTTAGACCTTGGCAAATAAATACATGACCTTTACATTCTTGGCAACCCGATACATGGTTTTAACTGTCGTTATCTTCCGTTAACGGAAATCCTACGTGGCTTTTGACACACCAAACGGACATCCGAGTCAGCGCCCAGGTGGCAAATCGTGCACATGTGGCAGAATTGCAAAAAATTGCAAAAATAATGCAAGAAGGAGAATTGAACCTTGTACCTCTAGTATATAAGATGGGCTTATGAGCCACTTGATCCAACCCAACTTATTTTAAGTATAGGACTTCATTTATATATATACCAACATCATTTTATCTATATTGTATAAAATTTATACAACTTTCAATTATAGTACTTATAAATAAATTATTTATTAAATATATACTAATTATGAAATAAAAATAAGTAAACTAAATAAATAAATAATATTACATTCTTGTTTAATCAAACTTTTATTCTCATTAATGTTATTTTTATATTAATTCACTTGATTTAAAATTAATTATTTTTATATATTAAATAATTATTTACTAAATGAATAAATATATTAAATATATATTATATAAATAAAGATATTAAATAATACAATATTATTTATTTATAAAAATAATAAATAATAAAATAAATACTAAATATAGTAAATAAATAAATAATACAATAAATTAAAATTAAATAAAATATATAATTAAAAACTAAATAACATATAATATTTTTTATTTATTTTGTTTTAGTTCATAATTTAATATGTTAAATAAAATAAAATTTAATATATTTATTTCATAAAATTTAATTAATTTGATAGATTATTTATTTAATATAATATATGATATTTAATATTTTATTTATTTATTTAATAAAAATTAATTTATTTAATATATTGTTTATTTAATATAATATTACTTTATTTAATATATTAAATGACAAACTAAAACATAATATATAAAAATATAATTTATTTATTTAATAATATTTATAAATATAATAAACTTTAATTTATTTAATATATTATTTATTTAATATAGTATTTATTTATTTAATAAAATTTAATTTATTTAATATATACTATTTACTTTATTTAACATATTAAATTACGAACTAAAACTAAATAAGTAAAAATATAATTTATTTATTTAATAATATTTCATATTTAAAATAATATTTATTTATTTAATAAAAATTTATTTATTTAATATATTATTTATTTATTATAATATATAATATTTAACAAATAAATTTGTATATATTTAATAAATAAATTATTTATATGTATTATAATTAAAAGGCTTAATGGCGGAAAAATACACGACCTTTACGTGTTTGGCCATTTAATCACCACCTTTAGACCTTGGCAAATAAATACATGACCTTTACATTTTTGGCAACCCGATACATGGTTTTAACTGCCGTTATCTTCCGTTAACAGAAATCCTACGTGGCTTTTGACACACCAAACGGACATCCGAGTCAGCGCCCAGGTGGCAAATCGTGCACATGTGGCAGAATTGTAAAAATTTGCAAAAATAATGCAAGAAGGGGAATTGAACCTTGTACCTCTAGTATATAAGATAAGCTTATGAGCCACTTGATCCAACCCAACTTATGTTAAGTATGGGACTTCATTTATATATATACCAACATCATTTTATCTATATTATATAAAATTTATGAACCTTTTAATTATAATACATATAAATAATTTATTTATTAAATATATACAAATTTATTTGTTAAATATTATATATTATAATAAATAAATAATATATTAAATAAATAAATTTTTATTAAATAAATAAATGTTATTTTAAATATGAAATATTATTAAATAAATAAATTATATTTTTACTTATTTAGTTTTAGTTCGTAATTTAATATGTTAAATAACGTAAATAGTATATATTAAATAAATTAAATATTATTAAATAAATAATATATTAAATAAATTAAATTTTATGAAATAAATAAATACTATATTAAATAAATAATATATTAAATAAAATAAATATTATTTTATTTTAAAAACTAAAATAATGAATAATATTTTTTATTTAGTTTTTTATCGTAATTTAATATAATAAATAACATAAACATTATATATTATATTAAATAAATAATATATTAAAAAAATTATATTTTATTATATTTATAAATATTATTAAATAAATAAATTATATTTAGTTCGTAATTTAATATATTAAATAAAGTAATATTATATTAAATAAACAATATATTAAATAAATTAATTTTTATTAAATAAATAAATAAAATATTAAATATCATATATTATATTAAATAAATAATCTATCAAATTAATTAAATTTTATGAAATAAATATATTAAATTTTATTTTATTTAACATATTAAATTATGAACTAAAACAAAATAAATAAAAAATATTATATGTTATTTAGTTTTTAATTATATATTTTATTTAATTTTAATTTATTGTATTATTTATTTATTTACTATATTTAGTATTTATTTTATTATTTATTATTTTTATAAATAAATAATATTGTATTATTTAATATCTTTATTTATATAATATATATTTAATATATTTATTCATTTAGTAAATAATTATTTAATATATAAAAATAATTAATTTTAAATCAAGTGAATTAATATAAAAATAACATTAATGAGAATAAAAGTTTGATTAAACAAGAATGTAATACTATTTATTTATTTATTTTACTTATTTTTATTTCATAATTAGTATATATTTAATAAATAATTTATTTATAAGTACTATAATTGAAAGTTGTATAAATTTTATACAATATAGATAAAATGATGTTGGTATATATATAAATGAAGTCCCATACTTAACATAAGTTGGGTTGGGTCAAGTGGCTCATAAGCCCATCTTATATACTAGAGGTACAAGGTTCAATTCTCCTTCTTGCATTATTTTTGCAATTTTTTGCAATTCTGCCACATGTGCACGATTTGCCACCTGGGCGCTGACTCGGATGTCCGTTTGGTGTGTCAAAAGCCACGTAGGATTTTCGTTAACGGAAGATAACGGCAGTTAAAACCATGTATCGGGTTGCCAAGAATGTAAAGGTCATGTATTTATTTGCCAAAGTATAAAGGTGGTGATTAAATGGCCAAACACGTAAAGGTCGTGTATTTTCCCGCCATTAAGCCCCAGTTTTTATGAAACCAGGACTGTGTTAAGAGTTGAGTGTATGCTCTGAATTGATGCCTTAAACATGATTATATGTAAAAATGCCCTTCATGAAATATGTAGCTTTCCTTGTCTAGATCTTGTAGGTTTTGAGTTTGTATGATTTAGAGTTCTATAGCTTGAGTTATTGTTGTTTTACTGAAGTGCTGTAACTTGTCCATTTTCATTTCTGGACTGCAGCTATGTTTTGTGTTATTGTTGAAATATCTATGTGCCGATGGCAGAATTTGTTAAAGTTGTCTTCATAAAAATTGTAACTTTATTTCTTATCTTTCTATGAGTACCAGATTCATATTTTTATCATGACCATAGCTCGAGTCATCTTCAAAATGCTGCCACCCTGTTTGAATGTTTTAACTGCACTCTTATGCTAAATGCTTGCTGAGTTATCACGTGGATAATGACCTCATCTGATTTTACGTTGTTTTTGAGAGTTGTAGATCTATGTCTCAGGAATCACATGCCACTGTTTTCATGTTATTCCGACCTATGTGCTGCTAGATGTGATCATTTGAAAATCGCCGCGCATATCATGCTTTACAAAATCGCTAGTTGATTTCCGAAAATGGCACGCATCATCGAAATGCTCTATTATATGACCTAAGTGATTTAAGTTCTTGATCCATGTAGTATGTATGATCCATGAATGTCTTAGCTAAGTATATTAAGCAAGCCAAAATATCCAACAACCAAAAAGACTTAAACATAAAATGTTTTCAAAGAATGCAAGCAAGGCGAAGCCAAGAAAGCTAGTTGTCGTATTTTCCCTTCAGGAGCTATTGGTCGGGAGTAGATTACTCCCGGCAGGTAAACTATTCGTGAATCCCTTTGAGAATTCTCGTTTATCACAAGCGTGTGATCTCTTCGCGTGTTTTAGTGTGGTGTTTGGAAATAGTGGACTTGGAACCTTGAACCGAATGCCGACCCTGGCTGGGTGTAGCCACGCGAAGTGGTGGTCGAGCACGCACGACCATGCTGAGAGACGGGAGGCTTGTGCACGGCCGACCGTTGACTCGCATGCTAACTGCAGCCGCCATCACCGTACGCACGAACTCCCCAGGCCGGTGTGTACGGCCAACCAGTGATGTTTTCCCGAACTGTTCGAATCGTTTCATGTTGGAACATTTGGTTAGCCCTATTTAAACTTTTTTCTTGCAAGCCTTGAACCGAGATCTCCAAGTCCCACTAATATGTGTATGACTCCTTAATCGATGATTTCTGATTAAGGAATGTAGTCTTTAAGTCCCTATGCTTTACTTGAGAGTTTCTCGAGTCGGAAAATAGGGAATGTCGTGTTGCTTTTGGTCAAGCCTTATATTTGTGCATAAGGGTTGCGTTCGACTCGTGGAGTCGATATCTTGAGAGTATGAGTATCTTGAGTCGTGTGTTTTGTGAGCATGATGGTGTTGTGCTGTATGTATGTGGTACCGTGTTGTGGTCTCGGATGGAGACGCATGGTCTGTGATGGAATCGTGAGCAAGTTATCAGTATGAATCGGATACGAGACTGAAACTTGGCGTCACGTGTGCACCTTGATGGTAAGGTAGTCGGAATACGCTGACAATACACCGAACGACCTGTTGAGGTCTTGTGTACTGTGGCAGGTCGTTGATACTCATTAGTATAGGCTAAACCGAACTGGGTCCATTGCAAGAGGATGTACGCCTGAGCTCGGGTAGGACTGATCACCCTCCCGAGCAAGAAGGTAAACATATGAGCAGGGGCGAGTCGGATTGGTTCCTGTATGTGAGTGCATGCCTTCCGAGTATAAGGCGATAGGACTCATGGGAACGGAATCGAGTTCCGGAGAATGATGCCGGACCTCGTGATTGAGAATTCCTGTGCGAGTCTATCATTCCTTTTGATGTGTGTTCTTTCGCATTTCCGAGGACGGAAATATTTTAAGGAGGATAGATTGTAATGCCCCGTTTTATTATTGAAATTTTGGGAATTAAATATTATTTATTTTTATTATTATTAATTGCCTTTGTTTGTTGTTGTTATTATTATTATTAATTAAATGCTTAAATGTTATTATTATCTAATTAAATATATATTCGTATTTTTATTAATATTATTATTTTTTAAAAATTAAATTGTGTATGTTATAAATATTATAAGTCGTGCATATTATTTATTATTTTTGTCATCAATCGGATCGATCGGAAGTCTCGTTGCGTATATTAGTATTCCCAGCCCGCTTCTTTGTGAATTTCATTGGCCCAACTAGAGTTGAAGTTCTCCCAGCCCAAATGGTTTTATTCTTGGCCCACCTACATTAAAACCGAAGCTTTCTGCTTCTTCTATTTCCCGCACGTGAGACGGTGAGATTAGACCAAGTCCATAACCGCCTGTTACGATTTTCACGAGATTTTTCCTCACTCGATCGTCCTCTTATCGCGTTCATATGTACCGTGATATAGTTCATCCTCCTCTGAAGCGCATCGTAAAGAAATTTATCTCCCATCTCTCTGTTTTTCATCCTTCTCTCGTTTGTTAAAAAAATATATATATATATATATATATATATATTTCTCTGCCGGCGACGTGAGCGGATCAGGCAGAACCATTCCCGGCGAGTTCACCTTCGGCGGCCGCCACGCTGTGTCCAGCGAGCCATCGTTCAGTTCCCGTCGCAAGGAGATCCTGTCGAGCACCGGTGACCCGTCTGCCATTCTTTCCGGCGAGACCTTCCACTTCCGGCCACTCCGTTCGTCGGCGTTCGTCACCAGTCGTCACTGAGTTTCTGTTGCTGTTGATTCTCTGTCCAACGCAAGATCGTTCATAAGCTTCGCTGTTCGTCGAGACTCTCGAGTTTCGAGTTTCGTTGGTCCGTCCGTTTGCCAATCGATCTCGTAAATTCCTAAAGAGAGGTATTCGGTGAACCTTCTCGTTATAATTTCATGCTCGTATATCATGTGGTTGGATTTATTCGCTCGTTAAATCGATAATCGTTGATTAGTCTTTCGGTTCGTTATTTATTCGTATATGTTATCGTGGACCCGTTGGAACTCTCGTTTGCGAAATTGAGCCTTGGTATGTCGCTGTGGTTTAATCGTAATGTAATTCGGAGTTTCGTTTATTGATTTCGGAGTCTCGTTCTATTGTTTGAGCAATTTCGAGTCGTATGTTGCCGTTTCGTTTTCGAGCCCAAAAACCGATTTTTTTTTTTATAAACTCTAGATGTTCGGAAAAATGTGTATTTTCGAAAAACTTAATTACTTCTCGAATCCCGGTTGCTGTTGGATATGTCATCGTCGAGTTTGGTCGACATTTGGTTCGGCTCTGTTCAAAACCTCCCGACCTCTGTTTTCTGTTCGCAGTTGTATATTTTCTTCGTTAAATCGCAGGCCCTATGTTCTAATAGTAGTAGGGGAAGACTTCATTTTACACCACAATCAGACTGATGGTCCAGTGGCGCGCTATACCGTTCCCATGTGCGAGGTCCGTTGTTCGAATCCTACGTCCAGCAAGGCCTTTTTCTTTTTATTTACTCAGTATAGCAGTGTGAAGCGCGCGGGCCGTCTGGCCCGACTCAGCCCGCGCGCAGCCCGCCATGAGTCAGTCTCCAGAAGCCCGCGAACCCGCATGTGACCCGATTTCAGGCCCGCGCTCTGTTCCCTTAGCAGGCCTTGTCCTTGGGCCGTTTCCCACCTCAGCTGCGGCCCAATTGGGCGCGCGAGGCCCAAATACTGGCAGCTTGTGGCCAGTGTTTGAATAGTCGGCCCAATTGTCTGTTTTTAGCAAATTTTGTTGTATCGGAAGCCCGTTTTTAATACCGATTTCAATTTTTAAAATATTTTTAAAATGAGAAAATTTTGGTAAAAATTATTTAAGTCGCGAGACCCATTTTCATACTCCGAGCTATTTCTTTTAAAAATTTGAGAGTTCCAAGTCCACGAAAAATTCCGATAAAATCCCTTAATCATTATTTTTGATTAAGTACGATTTTAATGTTAATTCCGAGTAGTGGGATAATTTATTGATTTCTATCTCACTTAAATGTAGGTGTTTGAGGATTCGAGCCTCACCGACCTACCGATCTATTGTGTGATTTTTTTTACCGATTTCCAGGTGGGTTATTCAAAATTTCCTATGCATTAAATTCTTTATGAAAGTCGAATGGTATGATCAATGTATGCATGTGAACCTGTAACCTTCGATGTGTGCGGTTTCGACCTTCGAACGGTTATCCCCGTCGTCGTGTGCGGTTTCGACCTTCGACGGTGCCTAATGATAGGCAGTCTCCCTAGCCTAATGATAGGCAAGGCCGAGGGGAGTTGTACACCCTTCGGTATTTACTCCCATTGTTGTGTGCGGTTTCGACCTTCAATGGCTAATGATAGATGTGCACATGAGTAAAAGGTTATGATTAGGAGATGTGATATTTGAATGATTCGTGTTCATGCTGCGACCATACTTATCTGTCTTAATACATTATTTATTGCATAGCGGTGAGCACTACTTTTTCCAACTGTGCTCATCCCCACCTGAAATTCACATTTCAGGTTAAGCAAGGCGGGCACGACGGCAGGATGGCGAGTGGATGGTCATATTTACATTATTTGCTTCCGCTTTATTTTGAATAAGTTAACCCGAACTGATGAACTTGGAAATGTTGGGTTATGAACATGTTATTTCATTTCAGACCATGTCATTGAAATTATGTTGGTTTGAACATATGATTTGGTTCTTTTCATGGAACTATGTTTGGGTATTCATATTGAATGTGACATTTGGATATCATGTGAACTGTTGATTTTAGGACAATGAAGTCCATATGAAAAACCGGGTAATGTATACCCGTGAGGTTTCAAATATGAATTGAAATCAAGATAATGCCTAATGTTATGGATTTTGAAAAATGAATTTCGAAAATGTAAACTTGATTTTTGAATAAGCCATGGATTATTTCTTAAATCAAAGTGGGGTGTTACACCTATGGTATTCATGGGTCTCATGGACCGTGTCTTTCATCCCATCTTAGACCGATTTGTTATCGACCTTGATGATGACATTCTGGTATATTTCAGAAGCCTATAACAACATGAGAAGCACTTGAGGACTATTTGGAGACTCTTCGGCGTGAGAAATTATATTCTAAGTTCTTAGAGTGCGAAGTAGCTTGACAAAGTGGCTTCCGTAGGCCACATTGTCACTTCTAGAAGGATTGAGAAAGGCCCAAGAAAGATTAAGGCAGTTCAGAATCAGTCCACCCCGTGAAGGGCCACTGAGGGTTTAGAGTTTCCTCGGGCTAGTTGGCTAATATAGATGATTCATAGAGGGGTTTTTCCATGTTTGCCCTGCCCTTGTCTCAAATTGACGAGGAAGTCGGTGAAGTTGAACGTTGCGATTGCTGTGAGTCGAGTTTCCAGAAGCCCAAGGCAAGGCTTACGACGACGCCCGTGTGGACTATCCCGAACCCCAGATAGGTTTTCACTATTTATAGTGGTGCCATTCAGCAGGGAGCGAAGTTGAGTTTCAGCTCCCCATATTACGACAGGCCGAAGGCCAGTCGGAAAGGATCCTCCAAATGCTCGGGGACATGATTCGGGCTTGTGTCCTAGAGCGAAGTAGTTCGTGGGAAAGGTTGTTACCCACTGTAGAGTTCGCCTTCACTCACGGCTATCACTCGTCGATCAAAAGACGTTGTACACAGTTTTGTACGGTTGTAAGTGCTGCTCATCCATTATTGGGATGAAGTCGGCATGAACCAAGTTCTCGGTCCCTAGTTGAACGAGGACGCAGTGCAGAAGGTTACCAAGATCCGAGTGAGGCTGAGAGAGGGGCAAAGCAGATATGAAACCTACGTAACAAGCATAAAAGGGAGCTTATGTTCAAGAAGGAGTAAAGTTACTCCTTAAAGTCACGCCATTGAAGGACGTTGTATGTAAGGAAGAAGGAAAATTCCAGCCCCGTTTTATAGGACCTTTTAACATTCTCGAGCAAGTGGGCATAACAGCCTAGCGTATGGCGTTGCCCCCAGAACCCTCGGGGGTGCATAACGTCATCACGTCACGATGTTGAGAAAGTACGTGTACGGCCCGAGTCATACCGTGAATTTTGGCAAGAATGTCGGGCAGAAAGTGATATATGATGAGCAACCAGTAGCAGTCCTGGACCCAAAGGTTCGACGACTAAGAAACAAGGACATAGAGCTCGTCAAAGTTTATGGGAGTCGCCATGACGAGTGGGAAGCCACTTGAGAGAGAGAGAGGCCGAGATCAGAACTAGATGTTCATATCAGTTATTTCAGAAATATGCATGTAAGAAAAGTTAGGACCTGGACGGTTGAGTACCTTTCGTTCTTGGTCGAGTTGTCATGACACGCATTTAGTGAAAGTTGTTTCCACCATGGCTCATGCAAGTGTATGCCCAGCCAAGTTAGTTATGTATACCGAGATTTAAGATTGCCCAAGGGCAACAACCCCTAAGTGAGTCCCCACAGCTACCTATCACCTGAGTTGAGAGGCCAAGGCCCTTCCCAGGTTCCGAGGCGGCCACGGCCACCCAGAGTGTGCACATGACTATCCGGTTAATACCGGACATGTTAGTGCCAGATTCAAGATCAGTTACGTAAGCCAAAAATCCAGAGTTTCGGCTTTGAGACGTTCTGATGTACTTGTTTTCACTTATTTTTGCACGTTGTGCATAGTGTTAGTATGAGTTCTGACTTAGTGGATTAGTATCCTGATTCTATATTTTCGAGGACGGAAATATTTTAAGAAGTATATGTTGTAACGCCCCGATTATTATTATAATATTAAGACGATTTTTCACTGCTCGACTTTTAAGTGAAAATTCGTAATTTAAGAAATTCAAGATTTATTAAGTATATGCTAAGTGCTCAAAATATATGAAGTTCATTTTAAGTATTCGGATATTTTTATTCGAATTAAGTTTCGTTCGTTCTGAACCCTAGTCATCGAGCCTTAGAATATGCCGAGTCCTAAGAGCATAATACTTAGAATTTTTCTAAGTGATATGAAGTTCAAATTCAAGTCCTAGACCTCGTTCGAAAAATCGAGAAATTTACCGAGCCACTCGAGCCGCGACCCCGCCCAAGGCCCGAGACCAAGCCGAAGTCCTAACCAACACTTGGTATATTTTTCTAAGTCATTTGGACACAAGAAAAGCCTCAAAAATCGGTCCAAGTGTCATTCACGCGCCGAGCCCATGGTCCCCGTGCAGCAGGCCCTGACCACGCGCCCAGC
>BKCP01008848.1:1918603-1954607 GCA_008636005.1 Striga asiatica | reverse complement strand
TAAACCGCGCTGACCGCACCCGCATAGCCTCAGCCCACCGAGGCCGCGCCTGTACACTTAAAACCCGAACATCAAACCCGAACATGCTGGTTCATCTTGGACACTTACGTTGTTCAACAACACCAACAAATTAAGGCCAATCGTGCCCTCATCGTCGCATGCTCCGCCTTTCACCACTAAGGCATTGGCTTGGCCTTTGAACCGCCTGGGACAATCTTTCATCAAGTGGTCGCCATCACATAAGAAACAGCCGCGACTTTGGTCCACCATCGTTTGTTTGGACGTCTCACGGGGTGTACCACTACTCCCCTCGCCGAACTTCTCTCGGTGCTTTCCACCTTTGAACTTCTTAGACTTCCCATCCTTCTTACCCGAGTCTTTCACATGTTCACTCGACTCAGAGGCACCAATCACCTTGAAATCAACAAGGCGCTCCGCAGCAGCCATAGCCGTAGGTAGATCACTCACCCTTTGCCGCTGCAACTCGGCTTGGGCCCATCCTTGTAATCCAGCCATAAAAATGAACAACTTGTCCCGCTCTGACATCTCACTTATGTCGAGCATCAAGGAACTAAACTCCTTGATATACGCACGAACCGCACCATCTTGCTTCAGGTTTCTTAGCGCTTCCCTTACAACCCAATCCGTGTTGCAAGGCAGGAATTGATCCCTCAACTCCTTCTTCAATGAATCCCATGTGTTGATCCCCGCCCGACTCGCACTCACGTCATCAGACACTCGCGCCCGCCACCAGAGTTTTGCATCCCCCGACAAGAACATGCTCGCTATCGACACTTTCTCATCGTCTTTTGGACCCTGGCTGCATGGAAGTACGCTTCCATATTCCAAAGGAAATTTTCAACTTCCTTGGCATCTCGGGTACCATCAAACATCTTAGGATCTGGAATTCGGACTTTGGACGGTGCTTGGCGCTGCTCCGCGAGCACACTCGCGCCAACCCGCTTCAGTAAGGCAACGTCGTCCTGGATCTTCGTGATCTTGGACTCAACCGCTTCAGACAGCAGCATGAACTCATCTCGCGTAGAATCCATCCGCCCTTCAACGAACTCAGGCAGCGATTCCACCGAGGTCCTCATTGCATCCACCTTCTTGCCTAGGTCAACGAGCGCATCGTCGGTTGTTTGTAACCGCTCGAAGACCGCAGCATTTAGAGGCGTTTGAGGAGGTTGCCCTAACATATCCTCCAGCCTTTGAATCCGCGCTTCAAAGGTCATCCAAAGTTGATCAGTAGGATGAACAACATCGCCCATTGTTCCAACCCGATCAGCAATCAGAACCCAACGCGATCTCTGATACCACTTGTCACAGGGTCTAGATAGAGGCTAAATTTTTCGCGCCCTTAGCACCCTATGCGGCCTGATTTCCCACAAAACTAGTCAGCCTTCACCGTACCTTGATCCTTCGCTCGCCCATACAAGTATAAATCAAGGTTATGCAAACAAGTCGCTCACCACATGCGGAAGCAATAAAGTAAAACAGCGACACGCAATATTACGGGCTCACGCCCAACCAATGCACTTTTATAACAGTAAGTACAATGGAGACCCTACAGCTTGCATACATGGTTCAACACCTACACTCTTGTGCACGCAGGCACATATACATGCATACTAATACCGGCTTTACAGAGATTGGCCTTACACACGCATGCTATATCACTTGGCGTATGCCAACTCTCGCACCTACTAGTACACAATACAAAGACTTGCTCACACCCTAGTTCACTCGTCTGTTTGCCTTGCCTTGCACCCTCGTGTTTAGCACTCAATGCTCTTTCCGAGTTCTTACAGAGTGTATCATGGTCACTCGCTTGATCACGCTCTCGAGTTCGCTATCTCGCGCTCGATCTCTCTTGTATCCCGCGCATATGCCCTCAGCGGCCTACTTATGGACCTCGGGTACAGCAGTCCCCCAACCGCTTGGTAACCGCTCGGTAACCGACTGGCAGTTATGCACAATTGCTCCCTGCCACGTGCCCGCATCAACCTGATGCCAACCTAGCCCATGCAACAACGGTCGTCAACCGTCATACACATCTATCCAATGCACGGGTCAATAACCGTCGTGCCACGTGCCCCTTGGAACCGCCAAGACACGTGTCATCCCGCTGCACTCAGTTGGCCATGCATACTCAAAGGAATCCCGCATAGGCCACGTGATACTAGTAATAACCGACTAGTACACGTGCAGCCCAACTGCCTATTTCAAATTCCAACCGTTCCCGCCAACGGCTTTAGACGCGGCGCCAACACTCGCGCACGCCCATCGAGCTGCATCATCCAAAACACTCTCGTGCCCGAACTCGCCTAAGTCCGACCATGTCTTGGTTAATTAGCCAACACCCTCGTCCGAGTTTATCGGTGCGCTTGGACATCGCCCTTGTCCGTGCCTTACCCAACAAATATGCGAAGCACAGCGCTGCTCCGCACCCTACCGTCCCGAGTTATCCCGCATACCCGCAAGGCCATGCACAACCCGCGGTAATCCTCGTCCGACTGAGCCCTCGATTTAATCAACCAACATGATCCGACCAACACTTGGACAAATATGGCTAAGTATCGCACATCTGTCTTCGTCGCCCCACGAAGACCCAACTGAACCAACAATCCAGCCACACTAACGCGCCCAGCTCGCGTCCTTCCCTTAGTTGACGCCTCGCACCTTTGTGCTCGGGTCACTTGGACCTTGACATGCTAAGGGATCATGCCAAGCTCCGGGTCTCAATGTTACCCCTGTAGCACCTCGCCAGCGGCGTGCCCAGGCCCATCACCCCCAGTGACCCTGTCCGTGCCCAGCAGGCACCCGAGAGGTGCCAGCCGCGCCAAGGCCATGCCAGCAGCCCCTGGCCATGCTCCCAGCGCGCCTGCCCATGCCCGTCAGCGCCCAGCCAGCAGCACCGTGGCTAAGCCCTGTCAGCCCGGAGGGAGGACATGTGCAGTTTAAATTCGTCCGGGTCAAGCATCTAAGTCAAGTATATAAAATAATTAATTTGAGCACAATACTTAGCATATTTTTACTTATATGTTTATGTAGCCTAAGGAGAGTCGAGCCTCCGCCCGCTACCTTACTTCGAGCACTTGCGTCAGTCCAAATATTTTCAATTACCAGGTGGGAGCCTTTACAGGGCATTACGTTGCGCATTTCAGTTATCCTATATAAGGTACATGAGTAAGTAAGTTACCCGGACGGTTGAATCATCCCGTTTGTGGTTCAATTAAGTTTCTCCCAGGTGAGAGGCCCGACCTAAGGGCCTTTCTATTCTGCCTGGTACCCGCAGATCGGGTCGTGCACATCGAGCGGCCGACCTAAGGGCCGAGGGTCTTTGATCACAAGAAAAGAAGAGAAAAGAAAAGAAAAGAAAACAAAAAAAGAGAAAAGATAAGATAAGAAAAGAAAAGAAAATAAAGCTCGTATATATTAAAGTTCATAATATATTATTATAGATGTTGTCTAATTCAGTGTTGGCCAGAGCAAGGGTCATGTATTGGGTTTTACACCGTTCATAATTATTGTACCATGACTGAGGATGTTCAAGGTGTTAAGTTCTCCCGGGTGAGAGGCCGACCTAAGGGCCTTCCTAATCCGCCTGGTACCCGATAAGGGGCCGACCTAATGACCTTCAGTCTTATCAGGTGAGTGCACACGAGCGGCCGAAGTAAGGGCCTATAAGGGTCTTTGAGACCACAGTATAAGTATAAAAAAAGTATTCCATTTCAGCAAAAACTTACTTATTTATTTTATGTTGCTTTTAAGTTATGTTTTACAATTAAGATTATTACAGTTCCAGTTTTCCCACGAGCATGCAGATGTGCTCACACTCCCACAGTTTTTCTTATTTCAGGTATCGGAGTCCAGCGTGCCGGGTGAGCAGACGTGGCATTCGTGGTCATGTGCAGAGGACATTTTTACACGCATGTTATGCCTTAAGTTCATGAATATGTATTTATAAGTATGCGTGTGTTACGTATGTTTTCAGTTTAAAGCTCCCGCTAGACTAAGTAGTGCGAAATTATCGGATTATATGTATGTTTCACTATCGTCGTAGTGGCACGATGGGTTGAATGTTTTATTCATGTCCGAAATAGTAAGTTAAGTAAGTTTAGTAGCATCCCGCAATTAAGTAAGTATTTTCTAAAATAAACTCGCACGACATTTCGAAAATAAAAAGCGAAAAATTTACTCTGATTTTTCAAAAAAATCATAGCTAGTCAAGGCGGGGTGTTACACTGATGGTTATTTTCCTGCTGGCTAGTTGAAGCTTTTTGAGGAGTGCCTTCCTCCGGATTTAATGGGATTCTTGAGATGGAGAGGATCTTGAACCAGACAAGCTAACCAGGGACCACTTATATCCATCAGGGGCCTTCATCCAATCACCATATTGCCCTTCTTTTAGAGAATTGTTGCTTAAGTCCTCCATTTTAGTTTACACCCTCTGTCCAGGTGTCCAATCTTTCTGCAATATGACAAAGATTCATGAGTTTTTCATATTTGAAACACGCATTCATAATTTGACCTTCTAGTCTGATTTTGGCTACTCTGGGTAGAGGTTCTTCCACATTCAAAGTAACTATGAGCCTAACGATCTTACCTCCATGATTTCCTGTGGTAGCAATAACCACATTCTTAAGCTTCTTGAAAGCTCAACCAATTTACGCCCCACATCTGTACTGAGCCAATTGAGGGGTATATTTTGAACTTGGACCCATAGATTGAGCTCTTCAAAACTAGGGTGCTTGCTATTAATGTTAGTAGTCCACTCCTTGAGAATAAGATACTGGTTTTCAAAGCTCCAATTAATTCCATTTGCCACTTTCTTCATATCATCCCTGTTTTGAAATATGAACTGAAAGTAGTTGGGGCTGAGTTCCTTGACCTCCATTGGGTGACGGAGTTTCCAGATTTGAGACATTGTCCTCTTAATACCAATCCAGCTTCAGGTCTCCATCAATGATCTTGCCAAAGAGGCTTCTCTGACACTCATCATCACTGAGTCGAACATCCTCCTGGCTATGTCAAAAACATTAGCTTCCGTTGCTGACAGGGAGAAATCCTTCAATCGATCAGCCAGTTCGTCGTCTACAACTGCCATTTTTCGAAAACCCTAGATATGATGAAACAGAGGGTTGCTCGTAACTGTTTGAAAGTAGGCGATAAAAGCAGGGGAGAAAACTGAAACTAGAGTCGCAAGAGGGAAGAAAGATTCAATCAACACCAACTGAGATTGAGACAAAGATGGGAAATTTCGTAGCTCTCAGAGAGAGAATAGGGCCGCTCTCAGAGAGAGAATTGTATAACTTTCATATAATCACATTCCTAACAAACTAACTAATATAATTACATTTATCTAACCCAATTTTTAAAATGTAATTATATTAATATTTTAACTAATTAATCTTTTGTCTAACCGGATTTAACTCATTAATAAATTGCCAATTTTTTTTTAAATTAAAATGGTAAATATTCTTACGGTACTTTTGAAAAACAAATTTAAATTATCTCTCCTTTTACTCTATTGAAATTCAAAATTATACTTTTAAATATATTAATAAACATTTACTATTAATTTTTTTCTTATGTTAAAAATTAATGAAAGATTTCGTTTATTGATTTTTGAAACATTTAATAAACACCCGTGCAGATTTTTTCCTTATGTTAAAATTAAATTCTTTCTGAAAGCACAATTAATTTTTCCTCAAACATTTAAAATTTTGATACGTTTATTGGTTTCTGATGGGATGACGTAAGTTGAGATTTTCAACCCTATTTCAAATGTTATATTGTGTAATTTGTTACTTTAATTATATTAGATTTGATTTTGTAATAATTTTAAATTGTTACTTTAATTAGATTGAATTTGATTTTATAATAATTAAATATATGATGGGAATAAGGTTTTCTATTAATTGTTTGAAAAAAAATAAAAATTAAATAAGAAAGAAAAAAGATAATATAGGATAATATTTGGATTTCTCTTCTAATTTGATTAGTAATTTGACTAATCGTTGATCATTGAATAAATTGATGAAGTAACATTGAAATTGGGATATGAAAGTGCTTAAAAATTAGATGATTTTGATGTGTAAAAATAAAAATAAAAAATAGCTTTACTTTAAAGTTTGAATTCTTTCTATTATTTTTTGTAAATTAACAATCATTGATTGGATAAATAATTTTTTTTAAAAAAAAAATCAAAATTGCAAGGTTTAATAAGATTTTCTAAAATAAAAAATATTGTGTAAAGAGAAGTGTTTTTTTTTTCCAAAACGACAGATGTTTTATAAATAAACGCACAAATGTGCAAAGATACAGCCAATAGCTGAATAATACAACCAACGACTGAGAAACTTGGAAGGACAGGTCCGAAGACCGCCTAGATCCGAATACTAGCAATGCTAGAATACTCGGAAACACACAAGACTACAAACACACTACAGAAACTAAAAGCTCCCAAGAGGAGAATGAGAGAAAACGACCCCAACAGGGTAATGCTCACTCACAACTCGGGTAACACCGGGGCCAACAGCCCAAACCAAAAACACAAGACAGAACGACAAAACACAGGCTAAACAAGCAAGCTAAAAACAATACCAAAAACCTAACAACTAACTAAAAGAACCAAGCCCTCCCTCAGCAGAACATCTGAACTGAACAGCAAACAAAGGCCGACTCCAAGGAGAGAACCGAAGCACAAAAACCACGCCCGCCACTGCCTATCGCTTAGCAACGACGAGGGCCTGAGTCCCGAATCAAACCAAACAAGTCAACCCGCTCTCCGACCGTAAGAAGCCACAATCGCCCTCCAACCGGCTAGCACCACTAGCCCAGTCCTACACCGTCCCGACCTCAACTAATACCACTAGCCAAAGTCGGAAACGGCTGGCCTCCCTCGGACTCCGCAACAGAGAACAAGGTAGGAAGAGGAGCGAACGGCGTCAAAGCCCTACCGAAACTACATAACCCGGATGAGCAATCCACACTCTGCCCAGCCCCAAAAACCCTGCCCTTCACCCCAGCGCCGTCGAGGTGCCGGCGACCGGAGGCCGCGAAATAGCCCCAACGGGAGTAAGAGATCGGAGACAGAGCATACCTCAGAGCCCGGTGAGATGAATCGCCACAACCCGGCGAGAATGCAGGCGGATTCGGGCCACCACCATCTTCGGCCGCAGCACTCCACCGTTCCCCACTGCTTCGGGATTCCGACGAGCTTCACCCAGATCCGAGCAATATGTCGAAAACCCACCCGCGCCCCTACGAAGACAACGGAGAAGGAGAGCCCCGTGACCAAGTCCATGGTTGTGCAGTGGAGGGCCGTCCACCGACAACCCAGACGACAGCCGAAGGAGACGCAAACCGACTGAATTAGATAGAAACTAGGGTTGCGGCGATTTTAGCGATTTGTAAAGAGAAGTGTTTAATAATATATATTTTTCATTGTTTGTATTTATTTTATTTCCATAATGAGATGAGATGTGAAAAATATAAATAATTATATTTAAAATAAGGTCTAAAAATGTTTAAAATAAGAGTTCATCCATGATTCGCACGGAATATGCACTAAATTATATGATATTATCTTGAAAATCTAAAATTTGTTTTAAAAACACATCTATGCAAGACCAAGTCATCCACGTCATGCACGTATGAGGGTACCTTACTAGTTTTTGTCTTCTAAAAAGGTAGTGCTTAATATTTTAAATCAAATACCATTTTGGTAACGCAAAACACTCTAACCGGCTTGAAATCGGTTCGCCTTCTTCTTTTTTGCCAGTAGAACGCTGCGCACCTGCACAGAAGTCTCACACCGGAGGGGTTTTCCGGTGAAGAGCTTCCGATGCTTAAGTCAGTATATGTTTGCTCAATTTTCCAAAGTAAAGAATGGATAAATCGTACCCACAAGAAAAGACCCACTCCCATATATATAGGAGTGAGATACCTGCCCTAGGAGCTGCCCAGATTTTAGTGAGCTGTCCTGCCCGCATTGCCCGTCCGTACACACATAGTGTGCGTGTTGTCAGAGATGTCAAAGGTGGCTATCGCCACTACCGCTCTGCACCAATGTATTCTCGCCACGTGTCCCTCTGAGCTGAGGGAGATTATTCTTCTGCGTAGGCCGTTGGGATCTTCTAACGCCACCCACGCGCCTTCTCGCGTCCACGCCACGCTCTTGACTGCTCTCCACCTGCTGCGTGCTCAATCTGGTCGAGCCCCCCATCACTAGGTCGATCCTCGACCAGTTCTGCTATTCTGCTCGATCTCCTCCCTTTTGGTCGATCATCCCTCAACCAACACGGTTTTCTCTACTTCGAGCTTGCCCGACCTATGCGGTAGGCCGGTCCATTCCTTAGTCATATAATATCCCATATCATCTAGTCCCCCCCACTCTGGTCGAGTCTGAATGAATCGATTTAAGAGTGAATTCGAGCTGTCTCCTTCATTCTGCCAACCTCTTGATCTCCTGCTGGCGTCTAGCCTCCTCTTTCGATCGTTCCCGTCGAGGCCGCCATCATTCTTCGACCACGTGGTCGATTTTATGGTGTGCTTTTAATTATCTTTTATTTCCTTTTATTACTAACGTACTCTCCGCCTGCCATCTGTCTTTTCCGCTCAGTTCCTTTAATCATCACACCTCCTCGTGATTTGTGCCGCCTCGCTATCTGTGCTTCTTTAAGTTTTCCCACCGTTGGATCTTCTTTTATCTAACGGTCATCTCCTTTAGTTCTTCACCTTACTCATCTGTACTTTTATAAATACGGTACTTAGCCAATTATTCGGCTTTTCTCACCTTTTGCAATTTCGAACTCCCTTGCGCTCTGATTTCTTCCTCTGCAAATTGTTCTTTCCTGCTCTCGGCGTCTTTTCAAGCAATTTCCGGCGACCACTTCTCTACTGCAACCATGAGTAAGTCTTCTATGCTTCAATTTATATTTCCGTGCATTTATTTTGTCAATTTTCCAATTTTCCCTGTTGCTTCTTCTTTTTCCCAAATCCCTCTCGTCTCGTCTGTGGCGAAAAACCTCCTTCTTTGCTTTTAAAAACCCTAACTCCTTTTCTCTTTCTCTCACTTCTTCGTTCTGCTTTTCAGATTCCGCTGATTCTAATGCACCAAGCCACCACTCTGTCGAAGACGAGATTACCACATCATCCTTCCCTACTCATCGGCCTATTCCTCACTCGCCTTCCCGCTCCATCGAAGAAATCTACAATCCCGTTCCTATCAGTGTTCTACGCCCTTCCAATTACGCCACACCTTCTCCTCCTCTCCAACCTACTCGTCTGATTGATGAATCAGATGAGGATACCCTTGACCACATCCCTCTGAATCGCCGTCGACCGGCGTTTGGGACTTCTGATGCCGCTGAAGTGGCTCTCGATGCCGCCGAAGCTGCTGCTGAGAAGGATGAAGATAGTGTTCCCCTTTCTCCTAAAGCTGCCCCTAAGAAGGGTAAGTCGACCAAGGTGTCTACTTCTTCTAGAAGGGCTTCTTCCTCTTCGTGCTCTCTTATAGCAGGCTGGCTGGACGCCGAAGAAATTGGCTATCCCGCCGGCTGGGCTTTCGTGTCTCCCGGCCCTCGAGATACCTATGATAACCCTCCCCGAAACTGCTACACTTTCTTTGAAATTCAATTTAAACTCAGTGTCCGCTTTCCATTAAGCCAAGATTTGGTCGATCTTTGTAAGTGGTTCGACCTGCCCTTGAACCAGCTTCCTCCTAACGCCATCCGATTTATTACTGTCTTTGTAATATCCCTCTTAGTTATCTCAGTTATTATGAGTTATTGTTCTAAGAAATAAGTGATTTCGAGTCCAAGATAGTCAGTTATCAGATCGAAATTAAGAGTTTTTCAAGGAACAAGCTACACGAGTCGTGTGAAGAGGCACACGAGTCGTGTGGAGCCACACGAGTCGTGTGGAGTGGCACACGAGTCGTGTGGGATGGAGAAATGATGAAAGTTAGCCTCGGCTTTTCCACACGAGTCGTGTGACAAGCCACACGAGTCGTGTGACTTAGCCACACGAGTCGTGTGAGAAGATGAATGATTAAGAGTAAAAGTGTCGGCAAGCCACACGAGTCGTGTGACACAGCCACACGAGTCGTGTGAGGCCACACGAGTCGTGTGACTAGCCACACGAGTCGTGTTGCCGACAGTCCAATTGGATTATTGAGAATTCGATTGTGACTTTAACCAAAGGCCATTTTTTGATGTTTAAATATGCTTTGGATGGATGAATAAGTAAATCATAAGATATTTTAAAGATTATTTAAGTTTAGAAGTTAAATTTTATATTATGATCATTTAATCACTCTATTTGGATGTTTCTCCAATTTGTGCCTATAAATAGAGGCTAAAATCTCAGAGTTTTTACACCAAAATAATTACTAAAGTCATATGAGTTTGTGAGAGAGAGTGAGAAGGAGTAACTTTGGAGAAGTAAGGACATTAGAGTGAAGAAACAAGTTTTTTTAACTTCACCTAGAAGGAGGTAATTTACTTATCTTAATGTTTCATATTTGAGTTCATGCTTTTATGATAAGTTTACATGTTTATGAGTATGTATATCATGATGTAGAAGTTAAAGTTTATAATTGATAAAATGAGTTAAAGATGTTAAAGATCAATTATGTGATATATGTACTTAATGTAATAAGATGTTGATTTGCATGAGATTTTCATAAAGATATGAATATGCTGGAAAAGTATGATTTAGATGAGTAATTCTTATGTAAGAGAAGAGTACATGAGAACAAGAATTAAGTTATTTAGTATAACTTAAGTTATGAATTTTTGAAGATGGGCATGCAATATGAAGTTTATGTTCACTATGACTTTAAATTCAAATAACTTGATGTATATGCATGCTAAAATTATGAAATTTTGATGATATGTCTAATTAGAAGTTGAGATTATGACTGTTAAGTTTCATAATTTAAAGATGAGAAATGAATGAGTTATGAATATGAAATGGCATATATGTGAAGATGAGTATATATATGCAAGAATATTCATGAGATGATCAAGATGTTAAAATGAGATTTTTATATGATCTATTCTCATATGAGTGATGAGCAAATTGATGAAGTTTGATTTAATATGTTGAGTATACAATTTCATAAAAATTGTATTAAGTATGACATATTAATATTATGATTAAAAGTGATGATTTGGAAGATGATTATAATTGAGTTTATTTCACTTTTGAGTTATTTAAGTGAAAAGTGATAAATTAAGAGATGAGATGGATTAAGTACTTGATTGAGTTAAAGATCAAGATGAATTTATATATCTTGATGATGATGATGTTTAAATATTTAATCAAGTATAAATGTGAAGTATAGTTATTTTCACATTTGAGTTAAAATATGATAAGTTTAATATCATATTGATGTTTATGAAGACATGATTTATAAGGTTAAGTAATTGAACTTGAAGAAAAGTTAACTTGAGAAAGAGCATGTTGATGAATTTCTATAAGATTGGATGAGTAAAGAATCCTAAAATCTTATTGAGTATATGAGCATAGTACTTAGTATATTTGTTTATATTTGATGTAACTTGCAGATTTCATTACAGCACAGCACTTATCGATTTACAAAGGATTTCAAAGACAAAAAGGTGGGGACCCTGAACGGGTATCACATTGAGTACGATATCGATAGAGATGGGATGAGGAGACCATGAGTTGTCTCGGAGTATATCCTAAGTATTGATTATACGCTTGGGAAGGCCGCTGAGTTGCCTTACGAGTATTTCCTAAGTTCTAATGGAGGCCGTTGAGTTGCCTTGAGAAATATCCATTAGAGTGTGCACATGTACTTAATCAAGAAGAGAAAGAGAAAAGTTTGAGTTTATGTACCAGAATAGATTTCTGGTTACCGATCAGATATCGGTATATGATGATCTTTATCGTTACTCACCCCCATGAGTTTTAGTTTCAGGTAACAGGTTGAAGAGGAGGTGTGAGTGGAGCAGTGTTGGTGTGGATCGTGGATTCAGATGAAGACAAGCTTTGATACGGACATTTAAACCAGTCTGTATAATTAACTACGTTCTAAAAGTATACTTTGATTTATTTATCCGCTACGCAATATGATGATTGAACTTGCATTTTTAAATGAAGTTATGATTTGAAGTTTTTAACATTTAGAGAAGTATGAATATGGTTAAATGCAAGTTTAAAGAAAATCTATTTAATTATGTCTAAAAGAGTTATTAGACAAGAGTTTAAAGATAAATGGATTTTCAAGATGTAAGGTTGAGTAGCATCCCGAACTAGTCGCAAAAGATTTCAAAAGAGATATGAGTATTTTCGAAGTAAAAGTTGCGAAAAATTTACTCTGATAAGCGGGGTGTTACAGTCTTCATCATCCTTTGCCACATTCGTCTAGGTCGGATCGACCTAGATTTCTTCCATTACTATTATACTCCCTCGAAACATGTTCAAGGGCTCTACCTCAAAGACCGCAACGATGTCCATTTCATCTCGGACACTCCTTCCAACGTCCCTAGGTGGAAAGACAAATTCGCCTTTGTCGAACCCAAACCTGCTTTCCCCTGGGCACCATCACCTTGGCTTAAAGAACTCCCGCGCGAGTATTCCATACCTTCAACCAACGCGCTTTTCGACCAACGAATTGCAGTATGGAACAGCAAACCCGTCTCGTCGAAGACCTTGCTCGAGGATGATGACCTCTTGCATTTCTGTGGACTTCTTACCCACAAATCTTGTCCTTTCTCCAGCCAGAAAACCCTCGATTTCATCCGGATCGAGGGTGACCGGGTATGTGTTGTCACTGGACAGGCTCTAGCATTATCGTGTTTGGTGCACATCATTATGTCTGTTCCACATATTGTATATCTATTTCGGCTTTAACTTATGCGTAAATGTTTTGCAGAGATGCCGCTATCTCCGTGCCCAAGAGGAAAGCTCCTTTGAGAAAGAAACAAGCCGTCGAGGGGTCAAGCTCCAAGCCTGCTGATTCGACCACCTCCCAGTCCGTACGATCGACCTCACCTCCCCCTGACGTAACGGTCAAGCAACCTTCTTCGATCAACCTCCCAGCTGACCAGCCAGTCGAGCAGCCAGGACAGCTCGAGAAACCCGCATCTCCTCCGCCGCCCTCTCCTTCGCACGACCAGACCACTCCGATTATCCACATTCCCGCTTCTCCCGAGCAGATTCAGCTCGAGAAGAATCAACTTAAGCGCCCCTTTGCCGAGGAGGGCGGGAATGTCAGCAAGCGTCGTCGTGTTGAGGAGACTGCGCTTTCGATCACCACACTTGACGGCGTGGGATTCTGCATTACCTACGGGATGTTCTTCCTCCCGTCGACCATCCTACTGATTGTTATAATGACGGTCACACCCTCCGAGATCGAGGCCATTGGCTTGCCCGCTGGTTGGCTCAGGTAACCTACTATCACTTAACACTTATCTATTTCATTCCATTTCCTCCCCTCGTTAGTGCCCTAACACTTTCTTTATGCGCCTTTGTAGGGAATGGTCGAGCTCGTGCCGCTAATCGAGCAGACGTTAGCGAGTCCGAGTCGGTCCATCTCAGCCATCGAGCGAAGCAATCTCCAGCTTGGCACTCGACTGGATGAGATAGTCGTCAAGGCCAACGCCCTTCACGAAAGGCTGAAGGAGTCGGCCGCCTGGAATAAGGCCCTCTCTGCTGAGAAGGAGACACTCGAGGGGGCCCTAAAATCCTTCGATGAAGCCCTCGCAGCCGAGAGAGCGGAGAAAGAGGCCCTTCTGGCCTCCAAAAAAGCTCTCGAGGCTGCGCTCGAGGAGGAGAAGTCAGCTCGGGCACGTGAAAACGTTGCTTTCGAGCAAAGAGCTAGCCCTTGATCAACGAGGCTGCCCTTCGGGCTCGGCGAATGGTCTTCCACACAACCGCCGGTCAACGCTTCCTGCAAGTTTACCGCGAGCAAGTGGTGGTTGCTTTCAAGCAGTCGCCACAGTATTTAAAGGATGTGCAAGACTATGGCACCCATTGCTTTGGGGCCATAATGCAACAAGCGGGGGTCCAAGTAGCCGAGGACGGGTTCGAGGAGTTCAACATTGAGACCATATGGGATGCTATGCCCAAGGATCCCGTCGGCTATCAAAGCGCCCTCGACCTGCCCGACGACCACGAGTGATGGTCCGGCCTGCTCGAGCTCGTCGTGGATCAGGACGACCTACTGAAGCGTACTTTCAAGCTCCCCGACGGCTACATTCCTCTCCTTGCTTGCCAAACTCAGTCCACCGATGGAGCTGGGTCGACCTCTGGCTCAACCCAGCCGACTGAGCCTGTGGGGCAGCAGCTCAAGCCGCCACCAGAGCAGGCCTTCAATGACCCCAATGCTAATGCTGATCCGAATGCTTCCTCATAAAATTGTAGTTTAATCTCTGTTGAACGTTGTACTCCGTGCTTGTTAAATGATTATTGTTGTTGATGAAATTTGTGTATTCTCGTTATTTCTCGCTATTTTCCTGTTGATGTATCACTGTGTTTGATTTTTTCATTACCAAGCCTGCATTGTCGCTATGTGTTGATGTTGTTTTCATCGATTTTTTAAGTCACGTCATTCATCCACCTAACTAAGCTTGATGAATTAATGAATCCTAGCGACAATAAATGCCTCCTAACACATGTCCACCCTCAAAGGGGTGGTCGTTACAGGCGACCATCCAGCCTCTCGGCCTTAGTTGTGATGGATTTTTTGTCTTCGAGCACGTGTCCACCCTCAAAGTGGTAGTCGTTACGTGCGACCATCCAGCCTCTCGGCCTTAATCATGATGGATTTTTTGTCTTCGAGCACATGTCCACCCTCAAAGGGGTGGTCGTTACATGCGACCATCCAGCCTCTCGGCTTTAATCATGATGGATTTTTTGTCTTCGAGCACATGTCCACCCTCAAAGGGGTGGTCGTTACATGCGACCATCCAGCCTCTCAGCCTTAATCATGATGAATTTTTTGTCTTCGAGCACATGTCCACCCTCAAAGGGGTGGTCGTTACATACGACCATCCAGCCTCTCGGCCTTAGTCGTGATGGATTTTTTGTCTTCGAGCACGTGTCCACCCTCAAGGGGGTGGTCGTTACATGCAACCATCCAGCCTCTCAGCCTTAATCATGATGGATTTTTCTTCAATCAATCATTCAACACAGGCCACCACATATGCACAATAGAATTAAAACAATCGATTAGGCAAAGTGTTGAAAATTGAAACGGAAATTTCATTAATCACGATTGAGAGTTCGATTACATCACTATTGTAAAAAGTTTCCAACAAGAGAAAAAGGAAAAAAGAAAGAAAAAATTTAAACATAATATTTCTTCAAATTAGCCACATTCCATGACCTGGTGAGTGATCTTCCTTCCGCATCCTTAAGCGAATATGCTCCTCTCGCATGAACCTTCTCGACCAAGTATGGTCCTTCCCAGTTGGGCTCGAGCTTGCCCACATGCTTCAGCACGTCCACCCTTTTCGAAACCAGATCACCTACTTGAAATCTTCTGACTTTCACCTTCCTATTATGTGCTGCTCGCATCCTTTGCTTGTACGCCTCCACTCTGATCGAGGCCTGTTCTCGAAGCTCTTCAATCGTTTCGAGGGCCGCCATCATCAGGTCCTCATTCTGTGCTGGATCATATGTGCTCGATCTTTGTGACTGGACCTTGATTTCTATCGGAAGTAGCGCTTGGCGTTGTTCGATACGTCCAGAGTACTGAAGTGAGCTCGTCAACCCATGCTCCTGACGCCTTCTCCAATCTTGTTTTCAGGCCGTTCAGTATGATTCTCTTGGTCACCTCGACTTGTCCATTGGCTTGTGGATGAGCGACTGATGCAAAATGTTGCTCGATCGATATATATAGCACTAGATCCTCCCCGGGGATCGGCTTAGCCAATAGAGGCAGATTTGCCAACACCTTCTGCAACTGCTCGAATTACCTCTGGGCCTCCTCTGTCCACTGGAATTTCGAGCTCCTTCTCAACGTTCCGAACAGAGGACCACTCTTCTCCGCCACCTTCGATATGAAACGGCTCAGGCCCGCAATCCTGCCCTTCAGGATCTGTACATCATTTACCTTTGTGGGCGGTTTCATCTCGATCACCGCCCTCGCCTTCTCCGGGTTGACCTCGATCCCCCTCTTTGTCACCATATATCCCAGAAACTTTCCTGACTTCACTCCAAAAGAACACTTAGCGGGATTCAATTTCATGCCATACCTCCGCAAAGTCACGAACGTCTCCCTTAAGTCATTCACATGATAGGCCTCCACCTTACTCTTCACCAACATATCATCAACATACACCTCCATATTTCTCCCTAACTGCTCCTTAAAAATTTTATCTACCAACCTTTGATACGTTGCACCCGCATTCTTCAATCCAAAAGGCATCACCACGTGACAGTAAGTGCCCCTACTCGTAACAAAACTCACCCTCTTCCTATCTTCTTGAGCCAAGGAGATTTGGTGGTACCCCTGGGATGCATCCATGAGACTGAGCAACTCACACCCCGCGGTAGAATCGACCAGCTGGTCAATCCTGGGCAATGGATACAAATCTTTTGGGCATGCCTTCTTTAAGTCACGAAAATCAATGCACATTCTCCACTTCCCCCCGGACTTAGATACCATCACTGTATTCGACAACCATTCGGGATACTGGATCTCCTTAACATGACCCGCCTTTAATAACTTCTCAACCTCCTGCTCGATCACCTTGTCCATCTCTGCACCACGGTGTCTCCTTTTCTGTTTCACCGGCCTCACCGTCAGATTAATATTCAAACGATGTTCGATCACCTCTGCCTTTATCCCCGTTAACTCCTCAGCCGTATATGCAAAAACATCCGCAAACTCCCTGATCAGCTCGATCAATCTCGACTTTACGGGCTCCTCAAGCTCCTTTCCTATTCGAAACTTCCTCTCCTCACATCCTTCCACCATCTAGATCTCCTCGATCTCCCCTCCGGGCTGCATCTCTACTCTCTCCTTCCCCTTATCTACCTTTTCTTTTTCCTCCCTCGACCTTGAACCCCCTGGTCGATTCAACATCCCCTCTTCGAGCTTCACCTGCTACCTCGAGAGCTGTCTATTGTTGCTCACCGTGGTTTGATAACAACTCCTCGAGGTAAGCTGATCTCCTGCGACCTCACCAACGTTTTCGCCCACTGGATATTTGATCGTCATATGGTACGTCGATACGACCGCCTGGAATGCATTCAAACTGGTCATTCCCATTATGATGTTGTATGATGACTCTGCTCCAACGACCACAAACCACCATTCTCACCTTCCTTGTCGCCCCGTGCCCTAAGGCGACAGATAGGCTCACCTCTCCCATCGGCATCACCTCGCCCCCATAAGGCTGTGGTCACCGGCTTCAGCTCGAGGTTGAGTTCTTTGTTTATCTACACAAAACAATCATAAAACATTACATCCACCGAGCTCCCCGTATCAACGAAAGTCCCACAGACGGCGCCAAATGGTAACGCAAAACACTCTAACCGGCTTGAAATCAGTTCACCTTCTTTTTTCGCCGGTAGAACGCCGCGCACCTGCACAGAACTCTCACACCGGAGGGGTTTTCCGGTGAAGAGCCTCCGATGCTTAAGTCAGTATATGTTTGCTCAATTTTCCAAAGTAAAGAATGGATAAATCGTACCCACAAGAAAAGACCCACTCCCATATATATAGGAGTGAGATACCTGCCCTAGGAGCTGCTCGGATTTTAGTGAGCTGTCCTGCCCACACTGCTCGTCCGTACGCACATAGTGTGTATGTTGTCAGAGCTGTCAGAGGTGGCTATCGCCACTACCGCTCTGCACCAATGTATTCTCGCCACGTGTCCCTCTGAGCTGAGGGAGATTATTCTTCTGCGCAGGCGGTTGGGATCTTCTAACACCACGCACGCGCCTTCTCGCGTCCACGCCACGCTCTCGACTGCTCTCCACCTGCTGCGTGCTCAATCTGGTCGAGCCCCCTATCACTAGGTCGATCCTCGACCAGTTCTGCTATTCTGCTCGATCTCCTCCCTTTTGGTCGATCATCCCTCGACCAACGCGGTTTTCTCTACTTCGAGCTTGCCCGACCTATGCGGTAGGCCGGTCCATTCCTTAGTCATATAATATCCCATATCACATTTTATATTTTTATAAAAATAATAATTAATTGTGACCATGGAAATAATAAAAAAAAAAAAATTCAAGTTATGGATGTAGTGAATAGAATAAAGTGAAATTTAAGAATTAAATGTCATGAAAATGACTACATTTACAATTGCAATGTGTCTTGATGTGGGTCCTATAAAATATAAAGAAAAAGTTGAAAGTCATCACTAAAAATGGTATAGTTAATTAAAAAAAAAATAAGTAAAGAGTTGGAGAGGTGGACTTGTATAATGTATTGCTATTAAGTTAAATAGTACAAAAGATTCCACTAAAGAAAAATGTAAAAACTATCAATAATTAAAACAAAACTAAAGAAAAATATTTTGTAACTAAATAAGTTAAATTATTGCTTATTTGATTAGATTATAGACTTCCTGTATTCAAATAGAATTCGTATGGTAAAACGAGTTTTTTTAAGAAACTCGAGCTTATCTCATAAGCTTCTTTGAATAGCTTTTTAAATAAGCTTGTTAAAATATTTCAGCTAGGTTATCAGTTAATTTTACCAAATATTTTTATCATACTAGTAAAGTGCACGTGCGATGCACGTGGTACCGAATGATTTTTGCTGAGTAAGTTTGTAAAATAAATAAATTTATTTATTAAACATATCATTGCAGGAATGAAATAAAATATAGGACAAATGAATTCATATGTGATTTTTTTATTTATAATTAGCGTAATGATGTCCTAATATAAAAAGAGTGAAATAACGTTTTACAACCCCCAACTAAAATATATAAAAAACAAATCCTTAATACAAAAACCATTAAGATTTTCTTTCATCTTTCTTATAAGAAACATTCATACTCGCTGGAGTCTAATACATCAATACTATTGCAAAATTTCTCTTAATTCATTTGACAAAACGCAAATTTTATTAAAACACTTAAGAAACATTCTGACTGAACATATAGTCAGACTTCATGATCGTATAATCTTTATAATAAGACACTTCTACTAACAATACATAAATATCTCTATAAAATAACTAATTGTGTCATTAAAATTGCCGGTATTTTTTTTATCATTGTATAAACTACTACATTCCTTTGTCTCTAGACATGTTGGTGTCTATTCCATTGATGCATCGCCCCACGAGGTGGGAATGAATTTTATCTCCAAATAAAAGTTGACTTTCCAAAATTTTTGTTACATGTACTTCTCCCGAGGTGCTAAATTATTTTTTGAAATCATCATACATTACCTGAAAATACCTCTAAAGTAATTGCATATATGTTCGAGTACAATATACCAGTGAGATTATAAATATTTCTATAAAAAGTGACAACTTCATTCGAACATTCAAAATTGTTTTGATACTCCGACATTGTTGTTTATTTGGAATATAGACGAACAATATAACCTATTATTTGAAAATTATTGACCATTATGGATGTTGAAATGATTTTAGAATTGTTTATCATAATATCTTTCACATTCGTTTGAATATGCAATATTTGTGTGCTTAATAACTTCTTTAATGCCTTTATTGTCCAACATTATTCATCATACAAAATGATTATAAAATTCAAGATAAAAATCATTTCTTTATTCTCCAACAATGACAAAACAAAACAATTAAACAATGAGAAACTATTGAGAAACATATCATTTGTTAAAATATTTGATAAGAGAAGAGTTAGAATTCTATTATATTACGATACTCTTAGTCATCTGCAAAGTTTATTATTATGGAGTCATGATTAAAATATACATTATGTATTACAAATTTTTTGATTTTTTAATTACTTAAAATTAAAAATAAATAATATAGGATCTATGAAAACCAATTTCTTACAGAGTCCCTATATTTAAACGCTAGCAGCAAAAAAGTAGCAATTTTCAAAGACTTTTTGTTCGTAAATATTGATATTCATACTTCTCTAAGAAAATTCACACGTATTCTTTTTCTCATTGTGTTACTATTATATTCTTTGTTTCTTATTCCATAGATAAATAATATTTTATTTGCTAAATAATTAAAGCACATTTATATGTATTGCGTTATTTTTTGTATGTGTTTTATATAATGATGTTTTCAAATTATCTTTTTTATTAGGCTGCAACTACTATAATCACATAAGATATAATGTAAATTTAATATATTTGATAAAAATGTACTTTTTATACGAATTATTAGATTAAAAAGTTTACAATTTTTTCCAGTGTTTGATAAAATATTAGGTAACTAAGTCATTTTCATAATCACTGAATACATATATGGTACCACCTTTATATGGTTCTTTTTCAAGCAGTAATTGAATAATAGTTTAACGTACAACTCATTTATTTGTCTTTTTAATTCACATAGCTAATGTTATCTCATTTCTCTTCTCTGGCCTAGTCTCTTTTATCTATGATTTCACTTCGCTTCGCTTCGCTTCGTTTGTACCTAAGGTGCATTCGCCATAGTTTCAGCATTACGGCAAACCAGTGGCAAATATATATCGGGAATTGGTGCTCTAGCCAAAATGTGGGAATAGTTGTAATTTTACCTCCATTTTTTTATGTTATTTTTAATATGAATTGTTTCAAATCTATGTAAGAAAAATATACCACAAGTTTATCTTATGTTATTTTATACTTAATAAAATTGATTTAACTTGAATAAATAAATTAATATATACTATAATTTTAGGTCAATTTATTATTTTAAAATTATTACTGATATATATATATCGATATAAATAATTATATTATTTTTATTTTATTTTCAATATATTGGTCAACTCAAACATTATTGAAAAGAAATAATGTGGATATATTACATATAAAAAGAGTAACAAATAAAAAATATGAAGTATCACAAAATTAAAAAATTTAATGAGAGAAAGTAATTAAATTTTTAATTAAAAAATTTTAAGATTAACATACCTAATTTTAAAGAAATGTATACCTAAAAGTTCTAGTTAAAATATATGTGTATCTTAAGTATATTTTATATTTCTTATTAGCCAGCTCCAATTGATATTGTACATTAAATAATTTTATCAGTATTTTTACTCTTTGATTTAATGAGAGCTATAAGTTTTCTCATCATTCTTACCCCTTATTTAGTTATTATAATACTAATAAAATAATTAAGGACCTTTCAAAGTATCTTGTTTGTTTTGAAACAAAAATTACTTATTATCATAAATTAAACGACAATTACATTGAATGTGTTATATTTTCTATCATATCAAAATTTTCATAATAATAGTTGCACAAAATATTATATAATAATACAATTTTTTTTTATAGATTTGGAGTCCTACTTTTATTACAAGAAATTGAGAAAATTCCAACGAAAATTACAACAAGAATATAACGATCTTCTTAAGTTGAATTGAGAAAAATCATGTCTTTTGGTTTCTTAAATATATTTTATCTTATTGTGACTGTATTGATTTATTAAAATATATTACAAAATTAGAAAGGTAATATATTAATTTATAAATTACAATGACATGTAATTTTGATGGTATATTTTTTCTATCAACTAAATAATGTCCCCAATATGAAATTATTTTAGATCTATCACTGCAATTAGCTTTCCAATGAAATTTCCATTGAATTTTTGCACAATTCCAATGACAGTTTTTCCAACGATTGAAATATGATCCAAAAACAATCCAATGGAAATTCAAGTAATTGAAATCTTTAAATCCACTAAAGTTCAAGTAATTTAATTTGAACTTTGTTGGAATAGCCAATGAAATTTTCCAATAAAAGCAATATTTATGAAATATTCGTTGGAATTTTCTGTAGATTACCTTACCGTTGATTTTTTCATAGCAATATAGCAATTTGTTGTAGTCCTCTTAAACATTAATTTCTTATGTAGTATTTATTGATTAACTGTGTTTACAATTTTTCTATTAAAAATATATTAAACACATGAACTTTTTAGTTCATATTTTTTTTTTCAGAAATTAGTCATTATTTTATCTCAAGATTACCTATTGATTTACCAATTGAGTTACATTTCTTACATATTAAATATTTAAAAATTAGAATATTTCCTATTTTATATGTTCAATATGATATTTATATATTATATTAAAAAAATAATATAGCAAATAAAAAGTTATTTAAAATTAGAATAATAAAGATTTTTTTTTTGGTAACTTACATGAATAAATGTACAAATAACTATTGTCTATCACATCAAATTTACACATAAAATAATTAGGAGAAAAAACTAACAAGTATTTAACAACTCAGCTCGTTTACGTCGATAAGTATATTTATAAAAGGTTTATATTTCTTCTATTAATTATAACATTTTTATTTATTACTTTGTTTCATATTTATTAGTACGTGTCACAACTTATTTATTTTTAATATTATATATCATGTTTAATATTTTTTTTAAACTTTTATCTTGTTCTTTTACATGTTCTTAACTGTAGATTTGTCAAAAAATGCATGATATAAAGTCTAGAATTGTTTCGACCATCCGTCTCATTATATATCAATTATTTGTATATCTTATATTATATTATATTTAATTACAATTTTTTTTAATTTATACTACAATTAAATATTTATAATTCATAAATTCATCAATAATATTGTCGAGTCAACTTTTGTTCATAAAATTTTAAAAAACATAATTATTTTCAATTATATGCTTATGTTAAATTGAGAAAAGTTAATTTTTTTTAATTGTAACTGTATTGATGTGTAACATATATTATAGATGAGAAAGATGACAAATTATTAAAAATATAATTTATAAATTATAATGACATTATGTTATTTTACTGGTATACCTTTTCTATTAACTAAATAATGCCTCAAGTATGAAATTATTTTGTATCCACCACTGCAGGTAGATTTCGAATAGAACTTCCATTGAAATTCTTACATTTCCAGTGACATTTTTTCCAACTGTTGGAATAATGTAATTTGATCTCGGAATAGTCAATGGAATTTTACAATGACAGCTATACGAATAAAATATCATTTGGGATTTTCAGTGGATGTCTTACCGTTGGATTTTTCATTGCAATGTACCATTTTTTTATTTCTTTATAAATTATATTTTTTATGTGGAAGTTTTTGTTAATTAGATGTATTTATAATTTTTCTATTAAAAATATATTAAACACATGAACTTTTTAATCCATATATTTTTTAGAAATCGCTCATTATTTTATCGCAAGACTACCTATTAACTTATCAATTGAGTTACATTTCTTGCACATTAAATATCAAATAATAAAAAGTATTATTGTATATATATAATATGGATTTCTCCCAACCCGATCCCCTTTCTCCCAACCCTAACCGCCGCGCGTCCGCCTTCAATCCCGAGTCGATTGGCCTTCCTCAGCGGCAATTAAGCTCGAATCGGTGGTCATCAATGGCCGCCTGGCCTTCGCCCGGCTTCTCGCGCTCTCTCGTCGCTTGCTCAGGTTAGCCTCATCTCTTAAGATTGGGTCGGTATTTCTTTGGCCGACCAACGGGCTATTTCGGTTTTCCGGTGAGTGGTGAAGGGAGGTGGGTTTCGAAGTTCCGCCGCGTTCTCTGTTCTTTTCCCTTTTCCCCTGTTGGTGGGCTTGGGAATTACCATCGTTTTGCCTCCGGCCAGTAGTGATGGCAGAGGTGGGGCGGTGGTGGGCGGAGGACTGCGGCGGATTCGGTCGGGTGGAAGGTGCTTCGGTTGTTCGACGGCGATGGTGTCGGACGGCCGAAGCTCTGCTGTGCTTCCGTCCTTCTTCCCCGTTCCTTTGATGTTGGGTCCGGAGTTGACCATTGCTCTGACCTCCGGCCAGTGGTGATGGCTGAGTTGGGGCAGTGGTGGGTGGTGGTGTGCAGTGGTTTCGGGTGGTCGGTGATGTAGCTGCGGCTCGGCATCTTTGTGGCTCGGGGTTTTTCCAGGTTTGGTTGGACTCGCTAGTGGTGTTAGTGGGCTCGATCACGTGGTTGTCCTGAGGCGTTTTTGGTGTTGAGGTTGTGGCTCGAGTTTGATTTTGAATGTTGTTCCGGGGCTTGGGTTTTGACTTCGTTAGGCCACCAAGTTGGTGTTTGGGCAGTTTCTGTAACACCCCGCTTATCAGAGTAAATTTTTCGCAACTTTTACTTCAAAAATACTTATATCTCTTTTAAAATCTTTTGCGACTATTTCGGGATGCTACTAAACCTTACATCTTGAAAATCCATTTATCTTTAACCTCTTGTCTAATAACTCTTTTAGACATAATTAAATAGATTTTCTTTAAACTTGCATTTAACCATATCCATCCTTCTCAAATTTATAAAAACTTCAAATCATAAATTCATTTAAGAAAATGCAAGTTGAATAGTCAATATGCGTAGCGGAATAATCGAAAGCGTGATTTATTATACAAACTTTATTAAAGACTTCATAAAAATCCTTGGAAATGCACAACCACCACCACAACGTCCCGAGCTCACACCTCCGGCCCGACCCTGTTTCCTGAAAAACACAATGGGGGTGAGTACAATCCTCTTGTACCCCGAAAAACACCCATACTAAAGTAAACAACAATAATAATACAATATCATGATCTCCGGTATATAACTGGACTTAAAACTCTTCCAGCATCTCAACTTCATCTCACCGATATCTCATCGGATACTTGTGCACAATCTAATGGATATTTCTCAGGCAACTCAACGGCCTCCATTAGAACTTAGGAAATACTCGTAAGGCAACTCATCAGCCTTCTTCCCAAGCGTATAAACTTAAACTTTTACATACCTCGGACATGATATCAATATTATACTCAATGTAATACCCAGTCTGGGTCCCCACCTTTCGTCGTTTGTAAATTCGTAAGTGTTGTTCTCGTATAGCAACCTCCTCAAGCTACATAAAAATATATAAACAAATATACTAAGTACTTATGCTCATTTACTCAATAAGATGCTCGGTTTTCTCAATTCATTCGGATAACTTATTCAAATCTTATAGAAATTTCAATAATCATATCATTTCTCAAATTAACTTTTCTCAATCTTTTACTCAATCAATCTCATCATATATCATATTCTCCAAATCATTCATATTTACTCATACTCATTTTTCACTTTTACATCTTGAAAGTGAAATTAAACTCAATCATATTCATCTTTTAAACATCACATCCAATCATGATATTAATATGCCATACTTAATACAATTTTTATAAAATTGTATGCTCAACATATTAAACCATCTTCATCAAATTTACTCATCACTCATATGAGAATAGATCATAAAAATCTCATTTTAATATCTTGATCATCTCATGAATATTCTTGTATATATATATACTCATCTTCACATATATGCCATCTCATATTCATAACTCATTCATTTCTCATCTTTAAATTATGAAATTTAACAGTCATAATCTCAACTTCTAAATAGACATGTCATCAAAATTTCATAATTTAATCATTCATATTCATCAAGTTATGAGAATTTAAAGTCATAGTGAACATAAACTTCATCTTACATGTTCATCTTCAAAAATTCATAACTTAAGTTATACTATGCCAAATCACTAAATTCTTGATCTCATGTACTCCTCTTTTACACAAGAATTATTCATTTAAATCATACTTTTCCAGCATATTCATATCTTCATGAAAATCTCATGCAAATCAACATCTCATTTCATTAAGCACATATATCACATAATTGATCTTTAACATCTTTAACTCATTTTATCAATTATAAACTCCAACTTCTACATCATGATATACATACTCATAAACATGTAAACTTATCATAAAAGCATGAACTCAAATATGAAACATTAAGATAAGTAAATTACCTCCTTCTAGGTGAAGTTAAAAACTTGATTCTTCACTCTAATGTCCTTACTTCTCCAAAGATTACTCCTTCTCACTCTCTCTCACAAACTCATATGACTTTAGTAATTATTTTGGTGTAAAAACTCTAAGGTTTAAGCCTCTATTTATAGGCACAAATTGGAGAAACATCCAAATAGAGTGATTAAATGATCATAATATAAAATTTAACTTATAAACTTAAATAATCTTTAAAATATCTTATGATTTACTTATTCATCCATCCAAAGCATATTTAAACATCAAAAATGGCCTTTGGTTAAAGTCACAATCGAATTCTCAATAATCCAATTGGACTGTCGGCAACACGACTCGTGTGGGGGAGTCACACGACTCGTGTGGCCTCACACGACTCGTGTGCCTTGCCACACGACTCGTGTGGCTTGCCGACACTTTTGCTCTTAATCATTCATCTTCTCACACGACTCGTGTACTATATCACACGACTCGTGTAGCTTCACACGACTCGTGTGGCTCATCACACGACTCGTGTCAAAATCCCGAGGCTAACTTTCATCACGTCTCCATCCCACACGACTCGTGTGCCTCTCCACACGACTCGTGTGGCTTCACACGACTCGTGTGTCTCTTCACACGACTCGTGTGGCTTGTTCCTTGAAAATTCTTAATTTCGGTCCGATAACTTACTATCTTGGACTCGAAATCACTTATTTCTTGGAACAATAACTCATAATAACTGAGATAACTGAAAGGGATATTACAATCTACCCCCCTTAAAACTATTTCCGTCCTCGGAAATATAAAAACAAACATACCTCAAAACGCAAACTCAGGAAAACGAGCTCTAATATCAGCTTCCCTCTCCCAAGTGGCATTTGACTCTCCGTGGCGATTCCATCTAATACGAACGAGGGGAATATCTCGATTCCTGAGCCGATGAACCTTTCGGTCCAAAACTGCTACTGGCTGCTCCTCATAAGTTAAATCAGGCTGAATCTGAATCTCATTGTGCTTCAGCACATGCTCGGGATCGCACACGTAAGCACGTAACATCGATACGTGAAAAACATTATGCACACTTGATAACTCCGGAGGTAATGCTAAGCGATAAGATACTTCCCCAACTCGTTCCAAAATTTCAAATGGACCTATATATCGAGGATGCAACTTGCCTCTCTTCCCGAAACGAACGACCCCTCGCATCGGTCGAACTTTCAAGAAAACTTTATCTCCAACTTCAAATTGCATCTCTCTTCTATGCTTATCGGCTGAAGACTTTTGCCGACTCTGAGCAGTCTTTAACCTTTCTCGAATCCAGGCTACTTGCTCAACCGTCTCTTCAATCATCTTTGGTCCAAGAACTCGACTTTCTCCAACATCGTCCCAATAAAGGGGTGAACGGCACTTTCGTCCATAAAGTGCTTCATAAGGAGCCATCTGAATCGATGCGTGGTAACTATTATTGTAGGCAAACTCTACTAATGGTAACCACTTCTCCCATTTATCACCTCTATCCAATATGCAAGCTCTGAGCATATCCTCTAGCGTCTGGATAGTCCTTTCGGATTGGCCATCTGTCTCAGGATGATAAGCCGAACTAAACTTCAATTGTGTGCCCATTGCCTCGTGCAAACTCTCCCAAAATCTGCTAGTGAATCTGGGATCTCGATCAGATATGATCGTAACTGGCACTCCATGGAGTCGAATGATTCCACGTATATAGATCTCAGCTAACTTGTCCATCGACATCGTCATTGTCACAGGCATAAAGTGGGCGACTTTCGTCAATCTGTCCACTACTACCCAAATCGCATCATGATGCTCAGACGACTTAGGTAGCCCTGTAACAAAATCCATGGTAACTTCTTCCCATTTCCACTTTGGAATCTCAAGTGGCTGCAACAGTCCCAATGGACTTTTGTGTTCAGCCTTCACTTGCTGACAAACCAAACACTTCTTTACAAAGTCTGCTACATCTCTCTTCATTCCTTTCCACCAAAACGACTTTTTCAAGTCGTGATACATTTTGGTGCTTCCAGGGTGAGCTAAATAAGGCGCACTGTGTGCTTCTGTCAAGATTTCCTTTCGCAAGGACTCGACTTTCGGCACAACAATTCTGCCTTTGAATTCTAAAGCTCCATCGGTGCTTCTGTAAAAGCCTTCTACTCCTTCAGCATGAACCTTCTCTTCGATCTTCCGAATGAACTGATCGAAAGTTTGCTCCCTCCGGATTCTATCCCTCAACATAGGTTGAATCTTCATTGAGTTAATACTTCCTGTAATCTCCTTAGGAAGTGACTCAACTACTTCAATCTGCATTTGGGCGAACTCTTTAATGAGTTGCTTCTGTTGTGATATACAACAGGATAACTCTCCCTTCACCTTTCGGCTTAGGGCATCAGCTACAACGTTCGCTTTTCCCGGATGATATTGAATAGTGCAATCATAATCTTTCACTAGCTCTAGCCATCTCCTTTGGCGCATATTGAGCTCTTTCTGTGTGAAAATATATTGCAAACTCTTGTGATCAGTGAATATTTCACATCGACCACCATAGAGATAATGCCTCCAAATCTTCAATGCATGCACTACTGCTGCCAACTCTAGATCATGAGTTGGGTAATTCTGCTCATTTGGCTTCAACTGCCGCGAAGCATACGCCACAACTTGACCTTCTTGCATAAGTACACATCCAAGACCCTGCTTTGAAGCATCACTATAGATTGTGAAACTTCTAGTAGGATCAGGAATAATCAGTACTGGAGTCGTTGTAAGCTTCTTCTTAAGCTCTTGAAAACTTTCTTCACAACGATTTGTCCATTCAAACTTCACAGATTTTCTCGTTAGATTTGTCAAAGGGAGAGCAATCTTTGAAAACCCTTCGATAAACCTACGATAATAACCTGCTAATCCAAGGAAACTCCGAACTTCAGACGGATTCTTCGGCACGGACCAATTCTGAACAGCAACAATCTTGTTTGGATCAACTTCAATGCCTCTTATCGTGATAATATGGCCTAAAAACGCCACTTTCTTCAGCCAAAATTCACACTTAGAGAATTTGGCATACAGCTTCTCTCGTCTAAGGGTACTGAGAACTACCCTTAGATGTTGCTCATGCTCTTCCATACTCTTGGAATAGATCAAAATATCGTCAATAAAGACAATAACAAATTGATCTAAATACTGATGGAATACTCGATTCATCAAATCCATGAACACCGCTGGTGCATTACTTACTCCAAATGGCATAACCACAAATTCGTAATGACCATATCTTGTTCGAAACGCCGTCTTGGCTACGTCAGATTCTTTAATTTTCAGTTGATGATAGCCTGAGCGCAAATCTATCTTTGAAAATACGCAAGCTCCTCTCAATTGATCGAATAAATCATCTATCCTTGGAAGTGGATATTTGTTCTTGATTGTTAATCGGTTCAAATCCCGATAGTCGATACACATCCTCATGGATCCATCCTTCTTCTTGACGAACAGAACAGGTGCTCCCCAAGGTGAAACACTCGGTCTGATGAAACCAAGTTTCAACAACTCCTGGATTTGAGTCTTCAACTCTTGCAATTCCTTCGGCGCCATCCGATATGGTGCCTTCGACACTGGTGCTGCTCCTGGAACCAGATCAATTGTGAACTCCACTTGTCTGTTGGGTGGTCCTCCGGGTAATTGATTTGGAAACACATCCACAAACTCACGAACAATAGGAATATCGTGAGGTGTTTGTGCTTTCGAATCATCTTCGACAATGCTCACCAAATATCCTTGACAGTCATCCCTTCGCAGAATCTTCCTCGCCTTTGCCATCGAGATCACACATGGTAGAGTTCTCATCTTTGCTCCGTAGAAAGTAATTTGATCATCTTTTGCAAGATAAAGAATTACCTCTCTTTCATGGCAACGAATATCAGCACGATAATTCGTTAACCAATCCATTCCAAGTATGAGATCGAAATCCTTCATTTCGATAACATAGGCCTCTAATGCCAAGATTTTTCCTCCGATATTAACACTAAGGTTCTCTACCTTAGAGCTTGTCTCTATTTTCCTTCCTGAGGCTAAACTTACCTCAAGAGGGTCAATAGTGTTAATAATTCTAACTCCAATTGCGTCTATACATCTCTTAGACACAAATGAATGCGTTGCTCCAGTATCGAATAAAGCAAAAATTGGCATATCATTTAAAATAATCATCCCAGACATGGTACCTGGGTTCTGCTCAGCTTCAACTTGATTGATAGCATAGACTTGGGCTTGTTGTCCTCCTCCCTGCTGCTGCCTTTCTGGACAAAACCTCATGCCATGACCAGGCTTTCGGCAATGGTAGCATACATTTTGTCCAGCCAGACATTCTCCTAGATGGTGCTTTCCACATTTGGCACAGTCTGGAACATTTCCTTTCTTCTGCTTATTCTTACGGTCCTTCTTGTGACCATTCCACTTCCTCTTGTTCTTTCCATTCTTCTCTTCTTGGACTGGTACCAACGGAGCTGTTGGTACAGTTGGAATTTGTGATAATGGCTTTATCACAACTTGAGCATCTCCCCTTCTGAAACTAGCCTCGATCTCATGAGCCTTGGCCACAATATCAGCATAAGTTTGAATATTGTGTCCGGCCACATGATGACGAATCGAAGGTAGCAGTCCATCTCGAAAACGTCTCACCTTCTTAGCCTCTGTTTCAATCAGATTGGTTGCAAAGGATCCCAACCGAGTAAATTCTCGTTCATATTCATCAATTGAACGATTACCTTGGACTAAGGCTAGGAATTGGCGTTCCATCTCAGCCTTATAGTAGTCCGGGTAGTACTTGTCATTCATCATCTCCTTGAATTGGTCCCATGTGAGATTCTCCTTCTCACCAGGACGCATGCCCCAGTAAGAATTCCACCAGAGACGAGCATCTCCAGTCATTTGCAACTGAGCACAGAGAATACGATGTTTCTCCGAGCACTCAGTTATCTCAAAAATTATCTCTAAGCCTTGAATCCATTCATCTACCAGACGAGGATCTCCTTGTCCGGAAAACTTCTCAGCATTGTAACCCCGAAACTGGGCTACCACTTCAGCTGATGTCATTTCTCTTTGAATTGCTCTTCGTGCCATCTGGGTTATTAATCCCATAATAACAATTATTTCAAGATAAGTCATTATTTCTATACGAGTTACTTAGTAACCCGATAATCTCAATTTCTCACATTTGATAAGGAATAATTGATATTACTTAACATCTTTGATTGAGCATCTTTTTCTGATTTCTATAATTTTTGGGTATCCGAATCTTATTGAGCATAGACTTAGTAATTTGCTTATATAAAAACTTCATAAAAACTTTTAACAACACTTACCTGGTAGTCGGCGAGGTGTGAGTGTGGTGTGGTCGGTTTTTCCTGAAACATTTCTTTCTCAAAACATAAACTTTTTTAGTATACAGAGCTCTTAAAACTCTAGCTCTGATACCACCTGTAACACCCCGCTTATCAGAGTAAATTTTTCGCAACTTTTACTTCAAAAATACTTATATCTCTTTTAAAATCTTTTGCGACTATTTCGGGATGCTACTAAACCTTACATCTTGAAAATCCATTTATCTTTAACCTCTTGTCTAATAACTCTTTTAGACATAATTAAATAGATTTTCTTTAAACTTGCATTTAACCATATCCATCCTTCTCAAATTTATAAAAACTTCAAATCATAAATTCATTTAAGAAAATGCAAGTTCAATAGTCAATATGCGTAGCGGAATAATCGAAAGCGTGATTTATTATACAAACTTTATTAAAGACTTCATAAAAATCCTTGGAAATGCACAACCACCACCACAACGTCTCGAGCTCACACCTCCGGCCCGACCCTGTTTCCTGAAAAACACAATGGGGGTGAGTACGATCCTCTTGTACCCCGAAAAACACCCATACTAAAGTAAACAGCAATAATAATACAATATCATGATCTCCGGTATATAACTGGACTTAAAACTCTTCCAGTATCTCAACTTCATCTCACCGATATCTCATCGGATACTTGTGCACAATCTAATGGATATTTCTCAGGCAACTCAACGGCCTCCATTAGAACTTAGGAAATACTCGTAAGGCAACTCATCAGCCTTCTTCCCAAGCGTATAAACTTAAACTTTTACATACCTCGGACATGATATCAATATTATACTCAATGTAATACCCAGTCTGGGTCCCCACCTTTCGTCTTTTGTAAATTCGTAAGTGTTGTTCTCGTATAGCAACCTCCTCAAGCTACATAAAAATATATAAACAAATATACTAAGTACTTATGCTCATTTACTCAATAAGATGCTCGGTTTTCTCAATTCATTCGGATAACTTATTAAAATCTTATAGAAATTTCAATAATCATATCATTTCAAATTAACTTTTCTCACTCTTTTACTCAATCAATCTCATCATATATCATATTCTCCAAATCATTCATATTTACTCATACTCATTTTTCACTTTTACATCTTGAAAGTGAAATTAAACTCAATCATATTCATCTTTTAAACATCACATCCAATCATGATATTAATATGCCATACTTAATACAATTTTTATAAAATTGTATGCTCAACATATTAAACCATCTTCATCAAATTTACTCATCACTCATATGAGAATAGATCATAAAAATCTCATTTTAATATCTTGATCATCTCATGAATATTCTTGTATATATATATACTCATCTTCACATATATGCCATCTCATATTCATAACTCATTCATTTCTCATCTTTAAATTATGAAATTTAACAGTCATAATCTCAACTTCTAAATAGACATGTCATCAAAATTTCATAATTTAATCATTCATATTCATCAAGTTATGAGAATTTAAAGTCATAGTGAACATAAACTTCATCTTACATGTTCATCTTCAAAAATTCATAACTTAAGTTATACTATGCCAAATCACTCAATTCTTGATCTCATGTACTCCTCTTTTACACAAGAATTATTCATTTAAATCATACTTTTCCAGCATATTCATATCTTCATGAAAATCTCATGCAAATCAACATCTCATTTCATTAAGCACATATATCACATAATTGATCTTTAACATCTTTAACTCATTTTATCAATTATAAACTCCAACTTCTACATCATGATATACATACTCATAAACATGTAAACTTATCATAAAAGCATGAACTCAAATATGAAACATTAAGATAAGTAAATTACCTCCTTCTAGGTGAAGTTAAAAACTTGATTCTTCACTCTAATGTCCTTACTTCTCCAAAGTTACTCCTTCTCACTCTCTCTCACAAACTCATATGACTTTAGTAATTATTTTGGTGTAAAAACTCTAAGGTTTAAGCCTCTATTTATAGGCACAAATTGGAGAAACATCCAAATAGAGTGATTAAATGATCATAATATAAAATTTAACTTATAAACTTAAATAATCTTTAAAATATCTTATGATTTACTTATTCATCCATCCAAAGCATATTTAAACATCAAAAATGGCCTTTGGTTAAAGTCACAATCGAATCTCAATAATCCAATTGGACTGTCGGCAACACGACTCGTGTGGGGGAACCACACGACTCGTGTAGCCTCACACGACTCGTGTAGCCTCACACGACTCGTGTGCCTTGCCACACGACTCGTGTGGCTTGCCGACACTTTTTCTCTTAATCATTCATCTTCTCACACGACTCGTGTACTGTATCACACGACTCGTGTAGCTTCACACGACTCGTGTGGCTCATCACACGACTCGTGTCAAAATCCCGAGGCTAACTTTCATCATTTCTCCATCCCACACGACTCGTGTGCCTCTCCACACGACTCGTGTGGCTTCACACGACTCGTGTGTCTCTTCACACGACTCGTGTGGCTTGTTCCTTGAAAATTCTTAATTTCGGTCCGATAACTCACTATCTTGGACTCGAAATCACTTATTTCTTGGAACAATAACTCATAATAACTGAGATAACTGAAAGGGATATTACAGTTTCGGGTCGACTCTCTTTGGCTGTGGGACTCTATCTGGATTGACTCGGTATCCATCAGCTCAGCTTGGTTTAGCTGCTTAGGAAGGGCTTATTTAGAGTGCTTATTGTTTGTTTACTTGTTTTCTGTGTTTTTTGTTCGTTGGTTGGTCTGTGTGTTTGTCTGTCTTTGTTTGGATATGAATACAGGCTAGGCAGTGTGCAGTGGCTCTGTTATTTATATTCCTTTATTTTCTGTTGTGGAGTTCTCTAGGCCGCCATGTACGTGTCCTCTCAGTTTTCTATTCCTGTTCTTTATTAGGCGTGTTTTTGGTTTGAGCCGTTGGCCCCTGTCTCATTACCCTGTTGGGGTCTTAGATTACCCCGTTGGGGCCTTGTAATTTGTAATTTGTTCTCTTTGCACTTTTGTGCTTTTTATAGTACATCTATCGTTCCGGAAAAAAAAAATATATATATATAATATGGTATTTATATATTATATTAAAAAAATAATAGCAAATAAAACGTTATTTAAAATCAAAATTATCAAAGCTTTATTTAAAAAAATAAAAATAAATTTCTAACCTACATGGATAAATGTATAAATAACTATTGTCTATCGTCTAAAATTTATACATTGAACTAATAAGCGCAAAAATTTAACATGTGGTGAACAATTTGGCTCATTTACATCGATAAATACAAATTTAAAAGTTCTACAAATACTTTTACTAATTATAATATTTTTATTTATTACTTTTTTTTCATAGTTATTAGTAAGTATTACAACTTAGTTATAAATTTAATATTATTTATTAGATTTATTGTTTTTTTAACTTTAAACTGTTCTTTCAAATGTATTTTAATATATATATATATGTGTGTGTGTGTGTATAACTTTTAGGTTTTTTAAAAAATACATAAAATTAAAGTATAGCACTTTTTTGAATCATATGTCTTATTTATATCAATTAATTTTATATCTTTATATTATATTATATATAATTATAATCTTCTCATTTATACTCAAATATATAAATTTTTTATTTCGTACATTTTTTTCTTAAAAACCATTTTATTATAATAACACATATTAATAGATAGATGAGTAATGATAATATATGAATATAATTATTTGATTAAAATAATTAATTTTCAACATGTAAATCATATTATGATTCTCGAGATATTTTTAATTTATTTGTAGATAATTATATGGTTAAAATTAATCCATGTTGCTAAAGTGGTATCTCATTTAACGTGAAAACAAATAAATTAAGTTTTAGTATTATACAATTTCATAAAATTATTTTGGTCTTATGTATCGAAGAAATTGAATTGATTAGAAGTTTAGGTTGCAGAACAATCATTCAACAATTAATCTCGCATACTATTACACATTTTGTATAGGTTATTTTGAAAATAATGTTTCTATACTTTGTGGTCGTTATGAGAAAAAAACAATATCGATTTCTAGTTTTATAAGTGTTTATTATGCTTTTTTTGTTGGATCAATTTTAATTTCTTTAAGGAACTTTTATATATTAGGTTATGAAATGTGATTACAATATTACCATTAAAATTATATTAAAAATAATGACGTTTTTCAAAACAACAATTCTATATCCTATCAAACAGTTTTAGAGATATGTGGAAGAAAACAAATTCGTGAAAAATAATGGTGCCAAACCAACATACTGTAGTTGATTTTAGGAGTGTGGAATGATTTGTTCATGTATTTGTATTTAATTAATTAAATATTAGTTATAATTAAAAATATAAGATATGATGGACATTAATATATTACTAATTTGCTATTTATAACATATCAAAGTAAGAGCTTATTAGGTAATTCATTTTAATATTTAAAAATATAAAATATGATGTGTATTAGTGTATTACTAATTTGCCATTAAAAATATGCCAAAGTAAGGGTTTTTTAAGTAGTTCATATTTTTACAAAAACAGTCGTCATTTTAGAGTAGTATAGATATAGATATAGATAGATAGATATAGATAGATAGATAGATAGATAGATAAACTAACTTTTCAGCTAAGTAATAAGTTGAGA